>PISX010020872.1:0-34894 GCA_004024625.1 Mellivora capensis | reverse complement strand
TCTTCCTCAATTTCTTTCATGAGTACTTTATAGTTTTCTGAGTATAGATTTTTAGCCTCTTTGGTTAGGTTTATTCCTAGGTATCTTATAGTTTTGGGTGCAATTGTAAATGGGATTGACTCCTTAATTTCTCTTTCTTCTGTCTTGTTGTTGGTGTAGAGAAATGCAACTGATTTCTGTGCATTGATTTTATATCCAGGAAGCTTCTTCTTACCCAGAATTACCATAAATCTAGTAAGAAAAAGTCTGCTTGACTAGAATCCTAAGCAATATAGCCAGGCAATATTCCAGTTTAGAGTCCTCTGGCAGGTGGACCAGTGAAGAAATCCCCAGGAGGTCCCTGCCCCCAGGTGATGGGAGTAGGTCTGGAGCCTAGAGATCAGTAGCCTCACATTTCACACAAAGAGCACATGGAGGTCCTAGGGGTGGCTTCCTGGCTGTAAGGAATGCGGCAAGAACTGGCGCCCTCAAAAATCTGAGAAGTCAGAGACAAGGCATAAAAATAGGAAGAGCAAAAATATTACAGACTGAGAACTGTAAAAAGGAAAAACTAAAAGAAGATCATTCTTCCCATGTCTGCTTTTATCAGTAATTCCACAAGTTCTGATATGTTTAAAGCTCCCTAGAAAATCCTCTGCTTAATTAAAGGTTATTTAGTTAGTACCGATAGTACTTTAGCCCTGACTATAATTCTTAGAGTTTTATCTCTTCCACAGAAGTGCCATAGGGCATTTCCTTCTGAAACAGGTGCCAAGAGAATTGTTTTCTCTCTAAAGCCTTTATCAAACACAAAGGTATGACTTGGCAGAGAACAAGAGTCAACTGTATGTGTCTGAATTTCTAAGATCACTAAATAATGACAGATAATCTGTTGGTACTCAGTTGGCCAAGGGGTTCAGGAAGTAAGAGATTAAATACAGAATGATTCGGGTTTACTCAGTTGAATATTACCCTCTCAGACCCTCTAATCCTCATCCTCTAACGCCTGAGTCCATTACCAAAGAAAGTAGCCACATCATTTATAGAAAACTTTTAAATAGTAGAGGAATGGCTCCCTTTCTTTTTAAAAAAATTTTTAAAAAAGATTTTATTTATTTGACAGACAGAGATCACAAGCAGGCAGAGAGGCAGGCAGAGGGAGGGGGAAAGCAGGCTCCCTGCTGAGCAGAGAGCCCGAAGTAGGGCTCAATCCCAGGACCCTGGGATCATGACCTGAGCCGAAGGCAGAGGCTTTATTTAACCCACTGAGCCATCCAGGTGCTCCTGGCTCCCTTTCTTAATACCTGAAAAGATGCTGATGTAATCTGTAGTCCCTCTTGCATGTTCTGCTGCAGCTGGTTCTGCATGGTAATCTTCTTCTCCTTGGTGATGGAGGCAATAGGAAAACTCCGCACAACTGTCTGCTCACCAACTACAGGAAAGCAGGACACAGACTCAGCAACAGCGTGTTATTGCTTATTTATAGAGTCTCTGCTTCTCATTTTTATCAGCCTCTGCTAACAAAATGTAGCAGGAGAGGATGATGCCCAGGAATGCAGTGAGAAAATGCCATGATTCTAGAATCACATTCATTGATTTTATTGCATGGCAATTCACTCCTGAGACATAATCCTTTCCTGGAGTGAGTGAACCGTCACAGTCTGCTTGCCTTCATTCTTTCTATTTCTCCGACCTGCTGTGTGCCACACCAGATCACCTGGTTTAAGGCAATCTTAAAGATTCTTAATCTTAAAGGCATCCATGACATTTAATGTAAGTATAAAGCAAAAGAGAAAAGATTTTTTTTAAGTTTTTTTTTTTTAAGATTTTATTTATTTGTCAGAGAGAGAGAGAGAGAGAGCGCACAGGCAGAGGCAGAGGGAGAAGCAGGCTCCCTGTGGAGCCAGGAGCCCAATGTGGGACTCGATCCCAGGACGCTGGGATCATGACCTGAGCCGAAGGCAGCCGCTTAACCAACTGAGCCACCCAGGCGTCCCAAGAGAAAAGATTTTTAAAATGTGTTTCCATACATGGTAAAAGGTGCTGTATCGTGTATTTGTGCCTTCAGAAGATACAGGACTAAGTGTAGGCTGAAGAGTTTTAGAAATTTAAATATTAAAGCAAGGAAGGGAAAATGTAAATAATTATCAACTACTGGAGGTTGTGAAGATGCAAGCCTAGAAAATAAGTAGTACACGCAAAGCCTCACTTGGAAAGTTCAAAGATCTCCCTGGGAGAGGAGAGTCACATGCAGAATATAACATGTCATTAGCTCCTAAGTTTGAGGGACCAGAGCTTTAAATATTTCAGAAAGGGAGAAGATTTCTGCGTGCTAGATGGCTAGAGAATGATTCCTGGAGGAAGTGAGAGAGAAGGTGAGATTTCAAGAGAGCGTAGGCTTGGATTTGCAGAGGGGAAGAAGAGGGAAATTCAGGCAGTGGTACAAGTGAAAGACCAGGAACAGCAACGAGCAAGGCACCTTGGCTAGTAAGGCAGATGGTTGAGAATTGAACTGGGTTTATGAGTTCACCCATACATTTACTTACCATCATCAGAATTTCTCATTCCCTGGATCTATCAACTCCTAACCTAGAAAATTCTGATTATCCTCTTATGTTGAGCTCATATCCAGATGCTAAACTAAATTAGGATGTATACAGAATTTAAGTCCTAGGATGTATCAAACAACCTATGCTTATACAATGCACATAAAATTATCAAGTTTCTAGGTGTCATTAAAGGAGATATTTTAAATTAGAAATTTAAAAAGAGAAATGAAAGAGGCAATAAGAAGGCTTTCTCTGATAAAAATAAGTTCCCTAAAATACAAAACTAACCCCAAAATTGACAGGAAAAAAAACAAGAGAACAATATAAGCCTTCATACTAAGTATGGTTTTGATTTTTTAAAAAGAAACAAACAAGAACAACTTAAGTGACCAAGTATCTTATATATTTATATCCCCAGAATATATGTTTGTGGCCACTAAGATCACAAGCCACAGTACAAAAGAAATTTTAAGTACTAGATATTTAGTTTCTTTTAAAATTACATTTGCTTTCAAATACAAATATAATTTATGTGTGGTGATATGGCAGGAGAGGGCTGAAAAATTTTGCTCCATTTTCACTCTTTTCCAAATGAATACAACAACTATGTCCATAGATTCATTTTGTTTATTGAATTATATGATATTTTTAAAAATTACATGGTAAGCACTCTTTTATGAATAAGACAATAAACCATCTTGATTCTATCCAACAGAGGAATTACACAACTGTGAGATTTGAAGGATACTACATTTTATTTTATTATTATTATTTTTAAAATTTATTTATTTGTCAGAGAGAGAGAGAGAGAGTGAGAGAGCGAGCACAGGCAGACAGAGTGGCAGGCAGAGGCAGAGGGAGAAGCAGGCTCCCTGCCGAGCAAGGAGCCCGATGTGGGACTCGATCCCAGGATGCTGGGATCATGACCTGAGCCGAAGGCAGCCGCTTAACCAACTGAGCCACCCAGGCGTCCCAGGATACTATATTTTATACACCTAAAGTCCACTGTCTAACAAAATGTGCAGCACATATAGTACATCTCATCAAATGTTACTGAATGAAAAATTGCAGATGAGGAAGGAACTTTAGTGACCATTTACCTCAATGGTTCTCAATCCTTACTATGTATCATAACCACTTCCGGGGCTTAAAAACACACAGATGCCTGGGTCTTTCCATTCCTAGAATCCTATTCCAGGTATTAATTCAACTGTGTGAGGATTGGGCCCAGATTGGTAGTTTTTTTTTTAAAGCTTTCCGACAATTCAAATATGTAATCAAGGCTGAGAACCACTGAATTATCACCAATCAAGCCCAATACCCTAATTTTATAAAAGGGGAAACTAAAACTTGGAGAGAGGTAGGGGACTTAAGATATCACAATTAGCCAACAGCAGTCGGAATCTGAGCTTCTTATTTGGAGAGCAACAGTTCTAGCCCAAATGTTATACACTTTTCCCATCAACCAAGAGTTTAGAGATTACGGTGATATAAAAAAGATAATTCAGACTTGATAGGGCATGCTATTCCTTTCTAATATGGAAGAGCGCACAGAGTAGTAGAATATGAAAATAGAAGTTGAGGGAGTTTAGTGAATGGAAGTTGTCTGCCAAGAGGGAAATGGGGTTAGTTGAAATGTGACAAGAGGAAGTGGGGTTAGTTAGTGCTATACAACCCTGTGATGCTTAGCATATCTTTCCACAAAAGGAATCACGTGTCTGGAAGACCTGAACCTTGCAGTTAACTATGAACCTTGCAGTTAACTATAGGACTGAGAAAGGTGGGACAAATCAGCAGGAGACCTCGTTAGCAGCTTTATACTATGAATATCCCTAAGTCACAATATACTGCCTCATGAAATAATGATTCTTTCAGTGAATGAATCTCATGAAATAATGATTCTTTCAGTGAATGAACCCTTGATGTACTGTTTAGAAGGTACCCTTGCTTCTTTAAATAAGACTTTAAAATCCAAATAATCATTAGCTTTGACAGACAAAGGATTCTAAAAAATACTTGGTGACAAAGGCTTTCTTTGAATCTGAAATGATCTGCAAATTACTGCACACAAATGACATCAAAACTTCAAGCAGCACATGGATATCCATATTCTGATGGCATAATATGAGTCATACCTAGCTGATCATGGGGAGTCCCCCTGAAAAGAATTCTGTATGTGGTGAGAAACAAGGCTCCTTCTGCTGGCAGGAGCTGAGGGCCTCCAAGAAGGCCTCCAGTTGCTTCTTCTCTTCCATCAGGGTCTAGCAGGACTCGAAGACCTTCACAGATGATTTCTTCTCCTGGCAGAAGAGCAGGCCTAAGAATCTTGGGCTAACAACAGAGAAAGTATTTCAAACACAAATCTTGTGGGGTTTCCAACACTTAGACCAAAGTTATCTTTTCAGTTGCAGATCTAAAAAATCTAAGTCAGACTGCTTAAGTAGCCAAAATGAGAAAACAGATTAGGGAAGAGGCAGAAATGACGTTTTTGCATCCAAATGTGAAAAGATTCTTTGTTTAATTTATTTTTTTTAGATTCTTTATTAACAGTAAAATCATTGGAAATTACTAAGATGTTTAAAATATCTATTCAATGGAACATTTTGCAACCATTAAAAAAATGACCTAGATCTGTATGTGTTAACATACAAAGATATCAAGGGTACACTGCCAAGTAAAAAAAGCAAGCTTTAAACCAGTATGTATATTATAATTCCCTCTTTTTGGAAAAAGGAAGAATGACGAGAATATGGACTAAACTGTTAAAGGTGGTACTATCATGGTTAAAGGCAGAGGTGAGGTGGAGTTAGAAAGACCATGGAGGACTTGTACCTTGTATAATGTGTATTTCTTTAATAGTTTAATTTTATACAAAGAACACTGTTACTTCTACAAACTTAAAAAGCAAATAATTAGAAAAACAGATGCATCTTTGAAAGGATCTGCCCTTCTTGGCCTTTATTGAAGATTAACACAAAAAGTGGCCAGGTAATGAACATTTACACATCTTGGGAAATGCACAAACACATGATACACTCCTCTGGAGATAACAGTGCTAGGAAAAAAAAAAATCACCTCTCCTGAAGATCTAATACACTTACTTTTTACTAAGCAATAAAAACTATATAAATCAGTACTATTCTTTTTGTTGGCTCTAGGAAGCTCAGAGCTAAATGTAAAGCCAAAGTTATGATGATTTTCAATTTCTCATAGAAATATCTTTCCTATCCATCTGTCTTCTGATTTTTCCTTTGAATTTATTTTTAATAGTTCTGTTATAGAGGTAAGAAGGTCCTGACACTAGTCCACAGACTGGTGCCAGTCTAGTTGCAAAATAATCATCTGGGAGACTTGTACTCGAAAGTATAGATTCCCAGACCAAGTCTCAGGGAACTCCAATTCAGGAGGCTGGGGTGGGGTTCAGGACTCTCAATTTTTAATAGACTTTCCAGATTCCCAGATACTTGTGAGGTATGCTTACAATATAAACAGATTCAGGAACCTGGTATTTTTATGGCAATTTCCTTAAGTCCTTTTTTTCTGGAAGTGGGCAGGGCATAAAATCTTGGCTTGGGCTTGGAAGTTAGAATGTTCATAATTTATGCCCTGCCTATAAAAATAGACTCAACAAGAGGCTATTATGGCTCCTTTGTTGAATCTACTATTCTCCCTCAGTATCTGTTTTATGAGGATCTACATGGTAAACTCCTCTGAAAGTTTAATGTATCATTAAAAGTGGAGTTTCTGTAAAAGGTTAGGAGAAGGTGCTTTCTGGGGCACAAAAGTGTATTGTTGCTGTTTTTAAGAAGAGATGTTATAACCCGAAAGCATACAGTTGGAATAATTACCTTCTGTATAGGTGGGAGTCTTCTACTCTCTCGATGTACTGCTTCTAGGGTCTCAATGTGCATAGCTACAATTCCTAGGATAAGTCAGGGTTTTCAAAATAAAAGAGAACAAAATAAGCAGAATTAATATAAATTCTGAATGTTTTAGAATTAAAAACTAATCACAGTTTGGTGGTTCCTCAAAAAGTTAAATACAGAATTACCATATGATGTAGCAATTCCACTCCTATGTATATACCTAAAAAATCAAAAATAAGCACTCAAACAAATACTTCTTTGTGGATATTCATAGTAGCCAGAAGTCAGAAACAATCCAGATGCCTACCATCAGTTGAATGGATAAACAAAATGTGGTATATCCATACAATGGAATAGTATCTGGCCATAAAAATGAATGGCATTCTGATACCTGCTACAACATGGAAGAACTTAGAAAACATTATGCTAAGTGAAAGAAGCCAGACACAAGGGGATATATATTATATGATTTAACTTATAAGAAATATCTAGAATAGGCAAATTCATAGAGATATAGAGCTTACCAGGGACTACAGAGATGGAGAATGGGGAGTTAGGGCTTAATGGGTACAGAGTGTGTAGTTCAGTGATGAAAAGTTTTGGGTAAAAGATAGTGATGATGACTGCCAACACTGTGAATGTGATTAACATCAGTGAATTCTACACTTAAAATAGCTTCAAGTGGCAAATTTTACATTACATATATTTTACCATAATTTAGAAATATTACAAAAATTAATCAGAACATAGAATGGCATGACTAAACTACATGAAAGACAAGTATTGTAGGTGTTATGCTGAAAAAAAGAGATCCCTAAAAACAATTCTTACTCAATTATCTCCAACATTCTTTTTCTCTAATATCTGTAAATTGGTTACCTGGTATCATGCAATGAAGGCTCTTGATGTGATCCTGAGTAACTCCACTCTCTGTGCAAACCTTGTCAATAAATCGGGTAATGAATCGCACAACAGAATTGGCGATGTCATTATTCTCTGAATCTTCAAACCCACTTTCTGTATCATAGCTCTCAGCTACGCTTCCTGCAATACTGAGAAAATCAAGGAAAGAAATCATGGTTAGTACTCAAATGTAACAAATGACTATTCTATCACTGTTAATTCTGACAGAAATTTAAATTTGCTTACATTAGGACATTCTACTTGCCTACATTTGAAAGCTACTGTCGGGCATTGTCCTTTGGACCCAGATTTATTTTTGTAAGAAATACCTCTGTCATTCTCCTAAAAAGGAACTCAGGAACCACAGAAAGTAAAGCAAAAATAGACTCTTTCATTTATTATCTGATACTTGAAACTTCTAAAAAAAAAAAAAAAACAACCCTCTTCTCTCAAGTTAATTACCACACAGAACCAGACAAAGTAATATTGCTATCTTTGGCCTTTGACAACTAGGAGACATGTTCCCTGGTAGGCGAAGTAAAAGAATTTTCCCAGAAAACAGCATATTTTTTTCAAATGGAAGAACCAAACTGTCCTGTGAGCCTTTCTGTTGCCAGTATTTATCTCTTTGAGTGAACCACAGCACTTTTAGACACTTTGAAGCCATCAGTCTTCTGTACGTGATAAAATCATGCAACAGAAGGGAATGAATTTGAAATAGTGGATGTGAAAGCTCAATCCCTGTCTTTGCTGCTTATTCAGTTTCCACTGTTCGACAAACACTCTGGCCTCCTGTGCCTTCTTTCAGACTGCTCATCATGGAAAAGACTCCTTTGTTTGTTCTAAACTACTTAGTTCTCTTTCCTCCAAATTCCAACTACATTAGCTGAATCAGTCTTAAGGTAAAGCTAAATCGTGAATATGGCCTCACACCATCCCAAAGCATTAAAGAACTTAAGTGTCTTAGCCATTCACTAGGTAGATTTTCAAGGAGCTTGGTCATCTATAGTTTGAAGCGATGAAGGCCTAGGCTATATTGTTCACATAAAATAACTTCTCTGCAGGAGGAAATAAAGACACCTGTGCAGTTGACAGCATGGTATAAAAGGCTGACTTTAAAACAACAAAAAATTGTTTAGCCTGGAAGACTAGAAGCTCTTGGGTATTCTTGACAAAAATAAAGTATCTGGGGTAGAGAGATTGAGAGGTTGGGGTCAGAGATGTGGGCTGTGGATGAGTTTCTAAGAGAGTATGAAGCATGTGGAAAAGGGACTAAGAATGGGGGAGAAGAGAAGCTGCCTGAAAGAGCCTGAGAAGGATTTACAAGAGTTAGAAGAACTACCAGCATATCAGAGTATCACTGAAGACCTAAGAGGTTAGAACATCACTACTGTTGTGTAAGCAGTTCATGAATTCATTCATTTCATCCTATGTTCAACCAAATACTTATTGGGTATGTACTACATGCAAAGAGCTGGGGGTACAGCAATGAATGAGTCATACAATAAGCAAATATATGAGAACAAATCAGGTTGTGGAAAGTTCCATGAAAGAAAAAAAATGCGGTAGGACAAAGAGTGATGCCTGTGCTACTTAAGACAGGGAAGTCAGGAAGACCTCTCTAGGTAGATGGCATTTGAGCAGAGAATTAAGTGAAGTGAAGGAGTGTTTCTTGTGACTGTTTCAGGGAGACTATTCCAGATTGTGGGAACAAATACCAAGACCCCGAGGCAGTATTATGTTTAGAGTGTTTGAGGATTAGCATTAGCAGGGAGACCCGTTTTCTTGACAGAAGAATGACAGGAAATGAAGTCAGAGCAGTCGTCAAGAGCCATATCCTGTTAGGTCTTGTAGTCCATGGGTTTATTCTTAGTGGCACTGGAAGTCCATGTCCGATTGGGAGCAAGGCACGGTTGAGGACATGATTATAGACAAATGCAATGCATACATTGAAAAAAGGAGGGCTCAGAAACAAAAAATAACTAATGAACAAGAAGTTCATTAGCAATTTTCCAGAGTGCTCTCTGTAAATTGCTATGGCAGAAAGTAACTGAAGGGCTTGATCAGTAGTGGGTGAGACAGTTGAAAAAATTAGGTCGTGAAAGAAGAGAGACTGTGGGAGGTGGTTACGAATACTCAGATGAGGTGAAGGTCTTTTATACGGAGTTGGAAAAAAAAAAGAGTTGAGCAGCTCTGAAGGTAAGGCAGGTGTTTACAATTTTGAAATATGTACAGCAGTATTTGCCCCAAATACTTTATTTAGTCTGTTAAGCGAAGAACAGGAGGATCTCTGGATGTGCGCTTTTTGGTACCTGTTCGTGACAATGCTATTGCTTCCACTCTCCCAGTCGCCTAGTGCCGATGTTCTCAGGAGCTTGTTTTTACTCGTATCCAGTGGAACTAGCAGGTTGACCATGAGGTTTGCAAAATGAATGGCCTGACTGAAGACAGTGCTTTCCTCACGCTGCACCAGCTCCTGCTGAGTTGCTTTGCTCAGAGAAGGCCAAAGGCGTAGCTGCTCAGCTGCCAGGTCCATCGCTGTCTTCTCCTGATACTGGTCATCTGGAAGCTTCTCCTAAAAAAATGAAGCAAAACAATGCAAATCCATGACCCAAGTTTCAAAAATCATGCAACATGTTCCAATTATCCATCTATTAAATACCCATGCCACACACACACAAAAAGAAAATATATAAAACATAACAACAACAACAAAACAAAATCAACTCTTCTTTTTCCTGCCAGCTCCAGCCAGACTTGAGTGGAACAATGTGTTAAATCCAAGGAAGCAGCAGCAAAGCCTTTTACTTCGGACATTTCATTGCATTTATTTATCTCTATGGCCCTGTTCCTTTCAAACAGCCAATTATAACAAACTGTTGACAGGAAATACGTATAAATGAATGAAGGTCCAGTAGCATTTACTAATATTCTGATATGTTTCTTCTCTTCTGCTCTTTGGGAGGAGAAGACAGAATGACAAAAGTCACACAAAATAGAGCTAGATATCCTGGTAAATGTGGGAGTCAAATACTATCAGGACATAGGTATAACAATGGAGTCTATTTTATTTTATTTCATTTTTTAAAAGATTTTATTTATTTGAGAGAGAGAGTGAGAGAGAGCATGAGAGGGGAGAAAGTCAGAGGGAGAAGCAGACTCCCCATGGAGCTGGGAGCCCGATGTGGGACTCAATCCCAGGACTCCGGGATCATGACCTGAGCCGAAGGCAGCCACTCAACCAACTGAGCCACCCAGGCCTCCATCTATTTTATTTTTTATCATTTTAAATTTTATTTTTATTTACGTATTTATATTTTATTTGGACCGAGAATTTTTTGGGCATATTTTAAAAAAATTATCTATTTTTATTTGAATTCAATTAACATATAATGTATTATTGGTTTCAGAGGTAGAGGTCAGTGATTCATCAGTCTTATATAATACCCAATGTTCACTACATCATGTGCCTTCATTAATGTCCACCATCCAGTTACCCTATCCCAGACTCCCCTCCCCTCAAGCTATCTCAGTTCATTTCCTATGCTTAAGAATCTCTTACAGTTTGTCTCCCTCTCTTATTTCATCTTGTTTTATTTTTTCTTCTCTTCCCCTATGATCCTCTGTTTTGTTTTTTAAATTCCAAATGTAAGAGAGATCATATGATAGTTGTCTTTCTCTGACTGACTTATTTCCCTTAGCATAATACCCTCTAGTTCCATCCATGTTGTTGCAAATGGCAAGGTTTCATTTTTTCGATAGCTGAGTTGTCTTCCAGTGTGTATATATACCACATTGTTATTCATTCATCTGTCAGTGGACATCTGGGCTCTTTCCATAGTTTGGCTTTTGAAGTCCACTGACCTTTAAAACTCCAGGTTTTAAGCGCTGCTGGTTGCAAGAACTCATGAAATTTGGGCCCTCTTATTTTCTAAGCCAAATGTTATGGGAATTTATTTTCCCCATGTACTCCCCTGTGTGCTAGGTAATTTCTCACTCTCCTATGCAACTGTGGTTCCCTCCCTACTGCAGTGGCCATGAACTGTTTCTCTCCCAAGCCGAATCTCTGCACTTCCTACCTTCTTTGATGTGGCCTCTTCTCTATCTTAGGTTGTGGAGTTGGTTTTGCCAGTCTTCAGACTGATTTCTGCGATATTTAGGATAGCTGGATAGTTACCTAGCTGTATCTATGGGATGAGGCAAGCCTATGATCCTCCTACTCTGCTGCCATCTTCTAAAAATCCTCATTTATTTATTTATTTATTTATTTATTTATTTAACATATGATGTATTATTAGCCCCAGGGGTACAGGTCTGTGAATCACCAGGTTTACACACTTCACAGCACTCACCATATCATATACCATCCCCAATGCTCAAAATCCTTTTTTCTTCTTTTGAGTCTGATAATAGGATTTTATTTTTATTTTTTAAAAAGATTTTATTTATTTGACAGAGAGAGAATGAGATCACAAGTAGGCAGAGAGGGAGGGGGAAGCAGGCTCTCTGCTCAGCAGAGAGCAGATGTGGGCAGGCCCCTGGGATCATGACCTGAGCTGAAGGTAGACACTTCAGGTGCCCCTGACAATAGGATTTTTTTTTGAAATTTTTTTCAGTTTTTTATTTTTAAATTAACATATAATGTATTATTAGCCCCAGGGGCACAGGTCTGTGAATCGCCAGGTTTACACACTTCATAGCACTCACCATAGCACATACCCTCCCCAATGTCTATAACCCACCCCCGGCAACCCTCAGTGTGTTTTGTGAGATTAAGGGTCTTTTATGGTTTGACAACAGGATTTTGAGAGGAGTTTCTTAGTAGGCTGAAATGCTAAGAAAAGCTAGTATACTAGTCTCACTTGTATCTAATCTAGGTATCACTGAGAGACTTCTTTAGAAGAAAGGACAGAGAAGCAGTGACATGTGTTTGCTCTACAAATGCTTTTGAGATATATCAATCTTAGCTTTATATCTGCTTTAAAAAACTATCAAAAGCACCACACTAGCCTAAATATTTCTGGAGCATGACCTCAAACTAATTTGCATCTGTTATAGTTACCCATTACCCAAGTATATTTGGTGTTTTGAAAGAAAAGTCAGAGTTTTACATTAAATTAAGTAAATAATTCACACTAACAGTGTATAATAATAATTTAGAATATAAGATAAATGTCAGATAGTGGCATTTTTTATTAAAGTTTCCATTTTTATCATTGTCAAGAATAGACAATATTTAAAATTACAGGAGACATAGAAATATTTGAATAGTACTATGTAGTTTCTAAATTCATTCATCTCACATAATATAAAGTCAATTTAAAATAGCAGTTGAGGCAAGATGCTAAACCAACTAAGCCACCCAGATCCCTGTAATTTTCTTATCTTAAAATATTTTCTTGATATTTTTCTTAAGTATAATTCATGCTAATAAAATATATGGAAACATATTGAATATTCCTAAAGGAAATAGATTTATTGCTGACATACTTTCAAGAACTATTGAATTTTATATTTATTTCAGAGTCATTTTGTTTTGTTTCTGTTTATTTTATCTTGTTCAAATTCAATTAATTACTATATGGTATATTATCAGTTTCAGAGGTAGAGTTTAGTGATTCATCAGTTGCATATCACACACAGGGCTCATTACATCAAGTGCCCTTCTTAACTTCCATCACCCAATTACCCCATCTCCCCACCCATCACCCCTCCAGCAACCCTCAGTTTGTTCCCTGTGTGTAAGAGTCTCTTATGGTTTGTCTCCCTCTCAGATTTCATCTGACTTTATTTTTCCCTCTCTTCCCCTATGATACTGTTTTGTTTTTTAAATTCCATATATGAGTGAAATCATATGAAATTATCTTTTTCTGCGGACTTATTTTGCTTAGCGTAATACCTCTAATTCCAGCCAGGTTGTTACAAATGAAGATTTCATTCTTTTTGATGAGTGAGTAATATTCACATATATATATTTATATATATATTCCTATATAGATATATTCCTATGAGATATATATAGATATATTCCTATGAGATATATATATATCTCATATCTCCTTTATCCATTCATCTGTTGATGGACATCTGGGCTCTTTCCATATTTGTGGCCACTGCTGCTAAAAACACTGGGGTGCAGGTGCCCCTTTGCATCACTATGTTTGTATTCTTTGGGTAAATACCTAGTACTGCAATTGCTGGGTCATGGGGTAGCTCTGTTTTTAACTTTTTGAGGAACCTCCATACTATTTTCCAGAGTGGCTGTACCAGCTTGCATTCCCACCAGCAGCAGTTCCCCTTTCTCCAAATCCTCGCTAACATCTGTTGTTTTCTGACTTGTTAAACTTAGCCTTTCTGACTGGTGTGAGGTGGTATCTTATTGTGGTTTTCATTTGTATTACCACAATGCTAGTGATGTTGAGCACTTTTTCATGTGTCTGTTGGTCATTTGTATGTCTTCTTTGCAGAAATGTCAGTTGATGTCTTCTGCCCATTTCTTGATGGGATTATTTGTCTTTTGGTGTTGAGTTGGAGAAGTTCTTTATAGACTTTGAATACTAGCCCTTTATTTGGTTAGACATTTGTAAATATCTTCTTCCATTCCATTGGCTGCCTTTTGGTTTTGTCGACTGTTTCCTTTGCTGTGCAAAAGCTTTTTATTAGAGTCATTTAACTTTAATTTGACATTTCTTCAAAAAGTTAATTGTACAAAGACATCTGCTCAGGTATTTTCATTTTCTTTTTTCTGTTCAACTTACTATAATCATTTCCAAAGAGTTCCTATTTATTAACATGTAATAAAACAATTCCAATGCTAAAGACTGTATTAAGAAGCTATTATGGAAAAATATAATACCAGAAATCAACAGAAGAAAGATGATCACCACAGGACTCCTTAAGATGAACCTCAAATACACTGGCAGAAAGTGGCTAGATTTCCTTTTGCTCTAGCAATACTTGAATAAGCTTTCCTTGAAGCCAAGACACCAGTTCCACACTACTTTTTTTTTATTTAAAGATTTTATTTATTTATTTGAGAGACAGAGATCACAAGTAGGCAGAGAAGCAGGCAGAGAGAGAGGAGGAAGCAGGCTCCCTGCTGAGCAGAGAGCCTGATGTGGGGCTGGATCCCAGGACCCTGGGATCATGACCTTGAGTCAAAGGCAGAGGCTTCAACCCACTGAGTTCACCCAGGCGCCCCACACAAGTATCTTTCTTCTCTTACCTTTCGCTTCAGATGTGGGGCATGATTGTCTTCTGTGGCTGAGAGATACAAGGAGCGCACCTGTTCCTGCACTGCATTGTAGAAGGTTGTCTCCCAAAATTGCTGATTTGTCCAAATGGGGTGGTCCTGAACACAGGTGTAAGCAAACTGGCTAACTCCAGGGGCCAGTTTCTGTGAGAACACACAATACACATCACCACAGGGCTGACAGAGTCATGACAATTCAAAAAATTACACGGGTCATGGTTAACCACAGATATCATTAAGGGGTTTATCTGAACAATTATCTTAGGGCACTACAAGCTTAGCAATCAGAAACTTATTCATTTTTAACTGGCAACTTTGGGCTTGCTATTGAATCCTTCAGGGTCTCAGTCTTTCTATGGACATTTTAGAAAAAGCTAGAAATCAAAGTTACCATATGAATTAGAGAATGTATGAAAAGTACCTGGCACTCTACTGTGCACACTGTAGAGCTGGTAGCTCTTAGTACAACTGGGATATGTAAATGAAATCCATCACAACCTAAACATTAAACTTCAGATAATTTAAATTTTTTTCTACAGTACATTTTAGGGGGACACTAACGGAAATGTGAGTGAGCCTGCAGCTCGGCCTTACACACAGAATGAGGGCATATCACGCATTTGAGACTCAAGAAGAATCACACCCTCCCTACTCTAGCTCTTTACTTCCCACCAAGGCTGCTGCCTGCCTCACATACTCCCTAGCAGACTGTGCTGGGCTTTGAGGGCATTTTCTGCTCACCAAATGGTCATGGGAAGGTAATCTCAAACCATACCTTCCTTTCCAGGACTTCTGTTGGGGTTCAAATTAAGAGCAAACCTTACTCTGTGATTTACAGCAGAAAGAAGGAAAACTAACTCTGCAGGCATTCGGGGGGCACTTCATAAATATTTACACACCTCGTTTAATACTAAATATAAGATGCACATTATTATTGCCAATTTACAGAACAGGAAACAGAAGTTCAGGGAGGTTTAAGCGATAGCCTAAAGTCAGATACCAAGTTACATAAGTCTAAAGGTGGTTTTTAAGCCTAAAGTTTGCTTGGTTCCAAAACCCCTGCTCTTTTTTCTATACCGAATTGTCTTGCAAAAGAGCATCATAAAATAAATACTAATTAGCACTGCTGTTTTTTTCTGTACTTTAGGATTTTGTTTCTCAAAGTAATATTCTGCCTTGAAGATCTGATATGATTTTAATTAACATTGTATTTTTACTTTTACATATGAATCATATTGTCAAGTTTCAGTTAATGATTTAAACCTTCTTTCCACAGCTCTTGCTTTCATCTCTAAAGATTAAAGATGTTTCACAACTTTTTTAATGCATCATTTCTTAGGAAACAGCAGGTAACATTCTCAATAAACATCCTTTTTGTCCATTTTATTTTTTTTGGAATTGAGTAGAACTAAAGTTTCTGATATGCTTTCTTTTAAAGCAATTTAATAAACTGACTTCTTTCCACTTGATCTTAGCCAAAAGGCTGAGAAGCGAGTAAACTGACTTCTCTCTTAGAATATCGGACACTGAAGATTACATTAAGGTTACACATGATACTGTTATGTACCAAAAGTTGGTTCATTTCTTAGGGATGCTTAACAGATGAATAAGACATTTGGTAAAAATGAAATCCTCAATACATGCTAATTTTCTTTTTGGTCTAGAGCAGACTAAACCTAGAACTGAAAATAGGCACCACACATACCATGAAATGTAGTATTTATGTAGTACTTACATGTACTAATGCAAGTGGGATGGCTGTGATTTTGCCTATGAGGGTCTACGTATTTCTGCATCCCATGTGTAAGTCCCTTTCAAGACAGGACTATGTACTGCTGCTGAGGTGATTGACTGTAACTCCAATCAGGTGGCTATAAGTTGGGATTGACTGTGATACAAAAATCAAGAGTTCCCCAACAGTAAGCTGCATAAGGATTGCTGTTGATCTTCATATGCCAAATACTCGTTTAAAAATACAGTTCCTACCTCCCAATGGGAAATCATGGGCAAAATGTGGTTCTGTGAGTACGTAAGCAGAAGCCACAGACAAAGTGAATCACATGTTCCTCCTATACTCTGCTTGCAGATACGTGGGATGTAGGTTCCGTGTGTGTGTGTGTGTGTGTGTGTTTGCCCCACGGCAATCTAAGGATTAACAATGTTCATTTTGAAAGGGATTTTAAAGGCACGAAAGTCAAACAAGACAAAAATAATTCTCAGTTGCCTTTCCCGTAGGTGTAGTCAGAGGCAAAACTATTTCCTACAAATGCGATGTAATAAATACCAGCTCTTAAAATTTTGGAGTTCTGAAATTAATACAGATGGAGTCAGAAAACCAGAGCTTTTAACAAATCCTTATCAGTTTCTCACATAAAGTACTTTTAGGATCGCTGACACACCAAAAAAAGCTATTATTAATTATAGATCTCTTATTACAAATTGACAGAGCTCCCCAAGCATAATGAAGTCCTTTGTTTTTCAGCATTTTTCTTACTGATGTTGCATATTCACTCTCCTTGGCAGTTACTTACTTCCTACCTATTGACAAACTAAAAATGAATATGCAAAAACTCACTCCCCTAAATCTTCCAAACAAAAGTGGACTGTATGTTTCAAGGCAGGAAGATGGTATAAAACAATGACAGAGGCTCAAAAAGTCAGAACCCACAATGTGTTTACCAAGTGAGAAACTGTAGCAGGAGGACAAGTAACTACAGGATAAATACTTTTTGGTGACAAGACACATGGTTATGGCATCTGATATATACATAAGAAATCATTAATTTCCAAATACTCAAATATAATTATTTTTCCAAACATGAAATTCACCTCCTTTCTTTGTGGTTTCCTGCTACGTCTTCCCAACCATAAGCAAGAGACACCGTGTCCCTCAGTGGTAGGATGAGCAGGGCCACTGCACTGATGGACAGGTGTGTTCTTAGGACCAGCAGAGGGCAGTAGCACATTATTCTGCCTACATCCCATCAGGACTTAAGATGGGAATTACAAAAATGGAGCACTGTGGTCTGGCTGGTCTTGAAAATAGGTGGTAAGGTGAATACTTCATGTCTTCGCTGTATATTTGGGAGACCTTACAAAGAAAATGGATTTACCTAAGGTCATACAGCAAGATGGGCAGAAGAGAAAGGAACAGAAATAAGGTTTTCTATTATTCAACATCATTTCTGTAAGTTAAAAAAAATTGGGATATTCCACAAAAGAAAACTATATTATAATTATCTAGAGAAAGATGTGATGAGACTGCTTAGGGTTTCTAATGCGCTATATCATACGCTAGTAGTTTTAGTCATAAACAAAGAAAATAAGCACCTGTCTATAAAACTATCTCCTGATTCTAATCACTTCTTTGGTTTGAAGAAAAAACTTTCTTAAACTCAAACTGGCCCATATACCAACTTCATGACCTTTTATTTTGCTCAAAGGTGAGACTCAATCCCCACAGAAGGTCTAAGGGTGGTGGTGGTGGTGGTGGTAGGGAATGTTGTTGTCAAATGACATCTCTTCTTTTCCCTCCAATTTTGCAACACTTTTTCTTTATTTTACACTTCCTAATAATTCTTATTATTCTTCCCTAAAGAAACAAGTGATATTTTGGCATGCAATTTTATGAGATGTTAAAAAATATGTTGACTGCCTTCCTTATCTAGAAAAAAATAGCCCTGATGGTACTAGATTAAGCAATGCTATTCATTTTACACAAAGCATTCAAAGGCAACCTCAGCATGAGATAGGATATGGAGAATACTTCATGAGGCCACCGATCAGCAGGCCAGATTCAAATCCAAATAAATGGACACAAATCATCTCAGAGACAAGTTGGTCAAGGGAAAGGTCAAGATACCAGTATGTGGGGCCTGTCCTAAGGTCCGCCTGGCTAGACATGTTTGGTCTCCAGGCCCAAGGCCCCAATTAGGGAGCTTAGAGGGAAACCAGATTTCAGGAAAAAAAGTTAGCTGGTAGGACCAATTCCATAAATACATAATGGTCTTAAGAAATAATGCAGAATACAAAGATTCACTGTTTAAGTTGCTGGGTATTTCCTATCCAGCTCTGGATACCAGGATATAAGTATACCTCTTTGCACAGTTTGGGGATAATGCCAGCCAGTCCTTTTACGATTCCACACCAGCCTGACCAAGTCCAGATATTAAGTCACTTTAAAAATTTGAGCATTTTTTTGTTTCGAATTTTTATTTAAATTCCAGTTAGTTAACATACAGTGTCATATTAGTTTCAGAAGTAGAATTTAGTGATTTATCACTAACATCAACACCCAGTGCTCACCACAAATGCCCTCCTTAACACCCATCACTGCCCCCATCTTCCTCCAGCAACTCTGTTCTCTGTAGTTAAAAGTCTGTCTTACGGTTTGCCTCTCTTTTCTCCCCCTCAAATGCTTAGTCTTGAGAGACAAACAAAAGGAAAACAGGAATAGGAAAAATGTGAATCTAAAACCTGTATTTATCAAATCTTAATCAAACTTTAAACATATTGGCTTCATGCATTTTTTTAAAACGAAGGATATTCAACATTATAGATATGATTGAAGCCCACCATGTACCATTCTTGATCCCATCTGCCTCTGAATTCAGAGGTAACAATGATCCTGAATTATGTATTTTTCATTCCCATTTATATGGCTTTTATACCCGTATATGTCCACGAAGAATATTTAGGATTATACTGAAATTTCATTTTATCTCCTATTAGTGATACTTCTCAAAGTATACAACTTTTTCATTGATTTATGTAATATTTAATTAAACTTGTAATTAATTGAAGCAAAACACAAGAAACTCTATGTAAACATACAATCAAAAGGAGCAGAAAGCGAGCGGCCTACAAGCAAGGAGTATACAGGATACTGTGTGCATTAGTCAGTGTAATTTACAAAATGGCAAGTAATCCTAATAGTTTAAAAAAAAAGGTAACTGTGAGAATCTATAGTTTTTTCTGTTCTACTACCTGATACTCTACAATTGAGCAATGAAAGTAACCTCAAATTTGTAATGGTCGAAACCTCTCCTGAGTTGCTTAGAAAATCTTGGCACACAATTCCTACACAAGAAGTATTCATTCGCTAGTACTGCCCTGTATTCATTTGATTGCCATTTCAGTAGCTGGAATGACAGGGTTGAAGTCTTTAAACGACTTATCCTGCTAATGATTCTTTGTATTAAGCTGCTTAGTAAATATTAAGAGATCAGATGACAAATCCGACTTTTTCCTTTGTGGTCCAAAAATTAGTAGGAATCACATATAAGCTTGTTGTCAAGTCCTTTGTCAGTGTTTTTTTTTTTTTTTAAGATTTTATTTATTTATTTTAGTAAGAGAGGGTGAGAGAATGAATAAGTCAGGGGAGGAGCAGAGGGAGAGGGAGAGCAGCCTCCCCACTGAGTGCAGAGGCCAGAGCCTTGACAGGACCAGCAGATTGATCCCATGTCCCTGAGACCATGACCTGGACCAAAACCAAGAGTCAGTTGCCCAACTGACTGAGCCACCCAGGTGACTCCCTGGGTTTGGCATTCTTAAAATTACAAGACAGGACCCAAATTTCTTCCCTCCCCCACTTTCTGCAGGTTTTTAAACTTTATATAAATGATACCACATTGTGTTTTTTTCTAGAACTTGGTTTTTCACATATTATGATGCTAGACTTATTTAGTTAACAATAATAAATAATAATAATTATTAAAACTAACCTAACTGAGCTTTCACTATGTATATTTTTCAACCTACTTAGTCTTTACACAACCTGTGATCCATTGAGATAAGTACTATTATTTAGTCCTGGTTTAAACGAAAAGGAACTGAGGTACAGAGAAGTTAAGTAACTTGTCCTAGAGAAAACTGCTAGGAAGTGGTAGAACTAGAGTTGGAGTCAAACTCTAGTAGTTTAGCTATGGAATCTAGTTTCTTAATTACTGCATAATTTAACTAAAGTGTATGGAATCCCATTACATGAATATATAGCATTTCCTTGTTCTTGCTAATGGACATTTTTATTGTTTTCAAATTTTTCCTATTATAAACAGTGGTGTATGAACATTATCAACACATGTCAACTGTCAACTCTGATTATTGGTTTTAGCACCATTTAATAGTGCCTGGAAATGCTTGAGAGGGGCCTAAAAAAAAGATAATTCCCATTGCTTCCTTTACCAATAAACATTTTTAGGTTATTGATAGACTGGCCATATTGTCAAAAAGAAATGATTTCATGCAGATTTTTTCAAAATCCACTATTTAAATAAATTAATCATTCTTTAATATCAAATATCTAGTCAGTATTTGAGTTTTTAATTATCTTATAAATGTTAAATGTTTTTCTTTGTTTTTTTGTTTTTGTTTTGTTGCACAGTTTGTCTGATTCAAGAAGGACCCATATATGATCCATATGGATCAACAGGTTCCTCTACCATCTGTCTGTCTCTTTCTGTCTCTCTTATTTTCCCTCCCACTTGTGATCTATTTGTTGAGAAACTGGATAATTTATCCAATAATTTCCTTTAGTCTGGTGGTTGCTGACTGCATCCCAGTGGTACCACGTGACATATTCTTTTGTCCTCTGTATTTCCAGCAAATTGACAATTGAATCTAGAAGCTTGATCATTTTCAGGCTTGATTGTTTGGCAAGAATACTTCATGGATGGTACTACTATTATATATGGTTGTCTCTCTTTTTGTGATGTTAAAGACTATTGACCATCAATGCTTAGATTCATTAATTATTAGGAATAATAAAATAGTTATATTCTCATTTTAGCATTATTTCCTGACTTACTAGTGAGTTTCTAATTAGTGAGTTTCTCTATAAAGTGAAACTTCCCCTCATCAACCGTTTGGTGACCAAACACGTAGCCTGTACTGGGTAAATACATGAGATTATCCCTTCATTTATCAGTGTTTTTTTTTTTTTTTTTAAGATTTTATTTATTTATTTGACAGAGAGCGAGAGAGAGAGATCACAAGTAGGCAGAGAGGCAGGCAGAGAGAGAGGGAGGAAGCAGGCTCCCTGCTGAGCAGAGAGCGTGATGCAGGGCTCAATCCTAGGACCCTGAGATCATGACCTGACCCGAAGGCAGAGGCTTTACTGACTGAGCCGCCCAGGCTCCTGAGCTCATGGATTTTAAAACATATTTAACTATTCTTAAACCTGTTTAGGATGAAACCAAAAAAATCTATCCATAAGTGTTTACTGGAAACTTGCACTTTTCATGACCTCAATAGCAAGTCCTATGGGACTTCTGTCTACAAAGTGCTTATAATCTCTATGGAGAGACAAGACTCCGCATGTGATAACTGGTGAGCCTAATGATGTCATGTATAACAGCACCGTAAAGTGGTACGACTGAGGGCCTGACTAGGAGAACATCCTCAGCAAAGAGGCTAGTAGATATATAACAAGGTGTTTTCTCTGAGATATAACTACAAAAGGAACCAAAGAAGAAGAGGCATCAGTAGGTCCTGGCAGAGGAAATGGAGGAAATTTGGTGAGTCATAGCTCTCACTATGTGTACTTGCAAATGACGCCAAAGCTCTACAAAAATGTTTATTATGGCATTATCTTTAATAACTATAACCCCCTCCAAAGCTAGCAATTTTAATGTCTAACCATAGAGAGAAAGGTTAGGCAAATGACAGAACATTATTAACACAAAAGAATATTATGCTGCCATTAAAATAGTTAATATGATTATGTGTTTATGAATGAAGTAATTACGCTGCATTTAAGAAAATCGGCCAAATATGCTATGATTACGTCCATAAGTACACAAAGATTAGGAGAAAAAGGCAAAAAGAAAATGAAGTAAAAGTAACAGAATTTTGACAATTTGTTTTCCTTCTTCCATAATAATTTTAAGGGATCTTTTCATTAAATGTGGCAGACTGAATATTCTTTTGCTCCTGAACCCGAATGAAATTGCAGCAAAATGAAAAGTGGTAAGACATATAAGAGTAAAGAGAATGAGAAAAAAGACAACACCATCAGTGATGTTAATATAATTTTAGAAGTCATAAGGTGGACTTATAATCATAAAGTCATAAAGTGGACTTATAAATTTTGAAGATCAGATAAAGCTGAAACTCCATACTACTTAGAGAAGGAAAAGCCCTTTACATACTTATGAAAAAGTGAATTTTATGGTATATGAATGAAATCTCAGTAAAAAAATGGAAACAACTCAAATGTTCATCAGCTGATAAAATGTGGCACATACATGCAATGTAATATTATATGGCAATAAAAAGATATGAAGTACTGATACATATTATACCATGGATAAACACTGAAAACATTATGCTGAAAGAAGTCAGTCATGAAAGATCACATTTTGTAAAATTTCATTCATGTGAATGAAATGTCCAGAACAGGCAAATACATAGCGGCAGAAAGTACTCTGCTTGAGTTTAACAGCACAGCAACAAAATACCCATGCTTTTCAAGTGCATACAAAATATTTACGAAGAAAACCTGAATTGTGGGTGATAAAATAAGTCTTGATATATTTTATTCTTTTTTAAATTTTATTTTTATATGAGAGACGGAGAGAGAGTACGCTTGCACAAGTTGGGGGAGGGACAGACAGAGAGGGGAAGCAGACTTCTACTGAGCAGGGATCCTGACACTGGGCTCAATCCTACGACATTGGCATCATGACCTGAGCCAAAGGCATTCTAATAGCATTGTCTGGTGGCAGATGGTGGCTACACTCGTGGTGAGCACAGCATAGTGTATAGACTTGTTGAATCACTATGTTGTACACCTGAAACTAATGCAACACTGTGTGTTGGCCATACTTCAATTAAAAAATACTTTTAAAATGCACAAATAAAAAAAAAATCATGCCATGAAAAAGTGCTCCACATCACTCGGCATCAGGGAAATACACATCAAAACCACAATGAGATACCACCTCACACCAGTCAGAATGGCTAAAATTTAAAAGTCAGGAGATGACAGATGCTGGCGAGGATGCGGAGAAAGGGGAACCCTCCTACACTGTTGGTGGGAATGCAAGCTGGTGCAACCACTCTGGAAAACAGCATGGAGATTCCTCAAAAAGTTGAAAATAGAGCTACCCTACCACCCAGCAAATGCACTACTGGGTATTTACCCTAAAGATACAAATGTAGTGATCTGAAGGGGCATGTGCACCCGAATGTTTATAGCAGTAATGTCTACAATAGCCAAACTATGGAAAGAACCTAGATGTCCATCAACAGATGACTGGATAAAGAAGAGATGGTATATATACACAATGGAATACTATGCAGCCATCAAAAGAAATGAAATCTTGCCATTTGCAACGACGTGGATGGAACTAGAGGGTATTATGCTTAGTGAAATAAGTCAATCGAAGAAAGACAATTATCATATGGTCTCCCTGATATGAGGAAGTTGAGAGGCAACGTCGGGGGTTTGGGGGGTAGGAAAAGAATAAATGAAACAAGATGGGACTGGGAGGGAGAGAAACCATAAGAGACTCTTAATCTCACACAAAAAAACTGAGGGTTGCTGGGGGGAGGTGGGTAGGGAGAGGGTGGTTGGGTTATGGACACTGGGGAGGGTGTGTGCTATGGTGAGTGCTGTGAAGTGTGTAAACCTGGCGATTCACAGACCTGTACCCCTGGGGCTAATAATACATTATATGTTAATAAAAAATAAAAAATTATATTAAAAAATCATGCCAGATACCTTAAAGTTACATAGTTAAGCATGTCAATTATTTCTCAATGACCTAGAAAAAAGGCCCCAGAAAAAAACAAGAGTTAGTGAGGATGTGAAGAAGAGGGAAGACTTGTGTACTGCTGTTGGGAATGTAAAAAGGTACAGCTGCTTTGGAAAACAGTATTGTGGTTCTTAAAAAGATCAGGAAAAGAATTTCCATATGATCCAGCACCTCCACTTCAAAAGAATTGAAACAGAGTCTCAAAAAGGTATTTGTACACCCATGTTCACATCATCATTATTCAAAATGGCTAAAATGTGGAAGCAACCCAAGTATCCATCAACTGATAAATGCATAAGCAAAATGTGATATACACATACTAATGGAATATTACTCAGTCTCGAAAAGGAAGGAAATTCTGCAATATGCTATAACATGGATGAATTTTGAGGATACTATGCTAAGTCAAATAAGCCAGTTACTGAAAGACAAATACTGTATGATTTCACTTACATGAGGTACTTAGGGTAGTCAACTCATAAAGACAGAAAGTGTAATGGTGTTTGCCAGGGGCTGGAGGTTAGAAGACTGGGGAATTATTGTTTAATAGGTACAGAGTTTCAGTTTTACAAGTTGGAAAGAGCCATGGGGATGTATGGTGGCAGTGACTCCTCAGTGATATGCAGAATGTATTTAATACCACTGAACTGTACACTTAAAAATGATCAAGGGGCACCCGGGTGGCTTGGTTGGTTAAGCGTCTGACTCTTGATTTTGGCTCAGGTCATGATCTCAGGGTCATGGGATTGAGCCCTGGATCAGGCTCTGAGCTCAGTGGAGAGTCTACTTGAGATTTCTCTCCCTCTCCCTTTGCCTCTCTTCTTACTCACACATGCTCTCTCTCCCTAAAATAATTAAACAAATCTAGAAAAAAAATGGTCAAGGTAGTAAATGTTATGTTATGTCTGTTTAACAATAAAAAAGAAAAAAATTAGCTCACAGTTATGAATGGTAGTTGTAGTCATTCATCACAGTCTGATAATTCAGAAGATATATTATGGAAGTACAGCTAAGAAAATTATGTTATACTATGCTAACTTCATTTTAGGGTAGCTCTGCCCCATGGAAGTGGGAAGATGTAAAAATACTCATCATAGTACCTGGCCCTTGATATGTATTTAGTAAACAGCAGCAGTAGCTGGGCAATCATGGAGATAGTGTGGGCAGTAGTATAGTTGTACAGGTCATAGTACAACAGGTGAAAGCCCATGTGGGAAGGCATGGATATCTTGGAACAATATGAGCAACTGCCTAGGTAGACAATAGGCAGTTTTAGAGGTCTGCAGAGGCAGCAAGGCAGGCCAGGCACCAAGAAAGCTGCCTATGGCCATTCACCTCTAAATAACTTGCATGTAATTAATTGGTCACTACTATATTAGGATAAAAAGACAAAGGTGTATCCCCTGGAAGCACACATTTCATTCTTTGTGTGATTAAACTTTAGAGTTAAATCTTCTGATTAAATTTGGATATCATCACTACTTGAGAGACTATTCTGATGATGAAGAGAATCCAGAGGAAAAAAACAAATTAGCAAGCTCTGATTTTGAACTTGAACTATATTACCAATAATCTAAGAAAAATGAACTTCTTCCTTATACTATTTTCTGCTTTTTATTAGATGAAAGCAGAAACCACAGTATTATTGAATTACAGTTCTGTAGTACATCTTTTCCTTTCATAGTTTCCATCTACTCAACTTTTCCAGAGACAAAGGAAAAAAAAAAAAACCAAAACATTAAATTATTTTGTTAGAACTATGAAAAGCTAAGTAAGTCTTGAAGGCATTTCCTATAAACAACAGAATCAACATCTCGGAGCCTACATTTCTGAATTTCACCGAAGTTTTGACTCAAAAATTTAAGGCCTTTGTCAATGACCAAATAAAGACTCAAATTGTAGGTTGTGTCCATGGTACAGTCAACCGTGGGTGAAGTAACTGCAACTGTTACTTCAGTGCCTACATTTTCTAAGGGTTTTATTTTGAAACTGTGGTCTTCAGAGAATGAGTGACGGATAGCCAGTGTGATTCACTAAGGTGGTGCCTACGCAAAGTGGAGGCCACAGAGCAGTAAATACTGGGGTTGGACCTTGAACAAGTTCTGACTGATAGAATATTCTCAGATGAGTCACCTAAGTTGTAGCTTAAGTTCATTATGAAGATAACACCTTCCTGACCTGGATGTGTATCTGAAAGAGGTAGGCTAACCTATTTTTGAGAAGAAAAACTTGGTATTATAAGCTGACTAAATATAGTGGGGAAAGAAAATATATTTCTTAAAAAGAAATATGCCTGTTTTTGAGGAAAACAATTCTTCAACTTTAGTTCTACTGCTTCTTATTTAAGTTGGAAAGATTCATTAAAACTAAGCCTCTAAAATGAGGAAGAAGTTCTTAACCCAGTAGCCATTTTACAGGAAGAAGAATTATCTACTCAATCATATAGATTGAGTCAAAGTTATCCAAGTGTTTGCATAGGTAAGCCCGCAAGTATACCTAGAATTCTAAAAAATAAGTAAGTAATTGTAATTATTTTGCTAAAAAATAACCAAGACAGCTCCAGGGTTAAGAATAAATAGTTGTAAAGTATATTAGAGTGCTCTAGGACTGAAGATGGTCTTTAAGCTCCAGGGGATCATTTTTCACTTCTAAGGCTTTTAGGAACACCATAAAATTCACCTCCTCACCCCATCCCCACACTCTATGTCCATTTATTGTCTAGAATTTTACTGTTTATATTTCATTCCTGTAGCTTAAGGCCTAGTTCCTGTTAAAGAGGAAATACTGCTTTGAGTCAATGGATTCCTTACCCAGGTGCCTACGACAGACTATGAAGGAAGGCTTTGAGATTAAGTTTCTTTAACAGGGCAAAAAAAGCAGTCATGAAAGAATCAGAAGCCTAAAACAGGAGAAAATAAAAGAGCCAATGAAGTTGGAAAAGGGCATGGAACAAGGTTGGGTATTTCCCCAATGTGCCTGGTCAACTCTCCCTGGGAAGTCCAGTGGAGTCATGGCAATATGCAGAAAAAAGTTCCCAATTCACACAGAGGTGGGAGGAGTGTAATTCAGGTTGGTAAGTGGCAGCAGATTTTTCTGCCTATCATCAAACACTTGCAGAAGTGTGTACATCTACTGCTATGAGACCACAAACGTGAAAGTATATGGGCACACAGAAATACATAATACTTGTGAACTTAAATAACTAATTTTTTGAAGTACAGACTCATTAAATTAAACGAAACCCCAGAATAATTTTTTCCTTGACACATGGAATGCTGAGGCACACAGAAGTAGTGAGGCATAACCAAGGTCATAGAGCGAGTTATAGCAGTGCTGAAACCAGAAAATGATGTTTTATAAGGTACAAAATAATTTGGCCACATCCTTTCCACATCCTCTTTGACTTCCCTAGTATTATTCACTTGTGTAGATGTCATCCTGCAGGTGAAAGAGCTGACTCCCTATGAGCTAAATTTACTCTTTGCTTTCTCTCTGCTGTGACACGGTTAAGCTATTTCCTCCTCTTGGAGTCTCCCAATCTCTAATGGTTAAAATTCTACCCATTCTCCAAGAGCCTATTCAAATGCTACCTTTTCCAAAATGCCTTCCCTGATTGCTTCCTGTTTCCGATCTGTTATAAACTATTTATGTCTCCTAAAATTCATATGTTGAAACTCTAGCCCCCCTAAAATTCATATGTTGAAACCCTAGCCCCCAGTAAGGTATATTTGACAGAATTAAGATTAAATGGGGTCCAAAGGGTGGGGCCCTAATCTGATAGGATTAGTGTCTTTCTAAGAAGAGATACCAGAGTGCTCTCTCTCTCCTCCTTCCCTTTCTTGGTGCATCCATGCACTGAGGAAAGGTCATGTAACGACATATCAAGAAGGCAACTGCAAGTCAGCAAGAGTGTCCTTGGGACCCCTGGGTGGCTCAGTCAGTTAAGTGTCTGCCTTCAGCTCAGGTCATGATCCCAGGGTGCTGGGATCAAGTCCTGTATCAGGTTCCTTGTTCAGTAGGGAGCCTGCTTCTCCCTCTGCCTGCTGTTCTTCCTTATTGTTCTGTTTCTCTGTCAAATAAATAAATAAAATCTTAAAAAAAAAAAAAAAAAAAGAGTGAGTCTTTAACCAGAAACTGAACTGGCTGGAATCATGATCTTGAATACCTAGTTTCTAAAAGCACAAGAAAATAAATGTCTGTTGTTTAAACCACAGTCCATGCTATTTTGTTATAGCAGCCTAAGCAGACTAAGACACTGTCTTAAACAGTGTCTTGTTTTACTTCTCTAATAATTATTTTATTTTGTTTTATACTTCTCTAATAATTATTTCATTCTATTTCTACATTTGGGGCATTTTTGCACAAGCATGTGCTGAAATGATAGGTTAGAATCTCAGAATTGTACAAGATGGAAGAGCTTTTGACAGATTTTAATTGCCATTATGCTTTATTTAGTAGCAAGAAGAAGTATTGGCATTTTTATTATAAAAATAAGATACAGAAGGTTTTTAGAAATAATTCTTTACTGTTTTATAAGAAGATATACTATATGAAATCAGTTCCTACAGTGTTATTTTTGCATGCTCATTAAGAGGATAATAAATACTTATTAAAAGACCAACAATTTGCTAGGTTTTATAAACAAAGTACTGAACTATTAATCAATTAAACATAAATAATTTAAAAATTTTGTGTATATATAATCTCTCTCCTAATAGCCTTTGAAAGCAGAAACCATCTCTGGCACATCTTGGCATCTACTCAAATGTCTGGTTAAAGTATCTTAAATATGAGTATTAGAGATATATAGAATGCTTGCTGAATTCTAAAGAAGTTAATCACATATTTTCCAGGGGTTTACTTCTAACATTATAACTTTTATTCTAATTTTATTAGTTGGAAATATCACCTAAGCGTATAATAAAACTATCTAGTTTCTCATAGCCATTCCAGATGGTTCTCTGATTTTTTCCTGGTAATCCCCTGCCATCAGTATGAAAGCACTCCAGTGACTGAGGGTTCCCCCAGTGCTTTCATTTCCCCAATACTTAAATCTCCATCTGAACGTGGTCTGTCTTTATCTTTATGTCTCTCACATCATGTAAATATCTATCAGTGACAAAAAGGGACGACTGCAAAGCTGAAGAAATTAAAAACAGACCTCATAAGTTAGGTACAACATGTTTCCCTTTGGACATAAAGGGAATTTGCTGAGTCACTGAGTCAAGTATTTATAGCACTACATAATTTATTTTCTGCTGTAATAACTTCTGTAATTCAGCAGCTCCTCCACAAGTCCCCGTCAAATCTATGATTTCTCAAAAATGCCAACAATGCTGACTAATAAGAAGGAAACAATGCTACCTAAGCAAAAAAGCTAAATGAGCAATCTGTTTATAAAATGCTCTTTAGGGACAAGTTGTTAATAAAATCTTGGCTTTTGCTACCCGTAAACAGAGTCATGAGTTTTGCATTTTCCATTCTTTTCTCAATTATGTTATCAGGCTGTACTTTACCAGAAATTTTCTAATTCCTGTTCTTAGGTTTTTTTCCCTACTATACTACACAATAAGAATTCACAGCCAGAGAAGCTAAAAGCTACAGGTTATAAAAGCTGGCATCCTACTAGCTGCAGATGTGGGCTGTTTTTGTTTTCATTTTTGTTTTTTTTTAGCTGACTAGAAGTGGTTTTTTTTTTTTTTTAATTAAGCCAACATTTACAAATGAAGAGATTTCATTTAAAGGCTAAATTTTCAGCTTCTCTTCAAAATTTGAAAAACGTGGTAACAATTGTTTCTGCATTCCTACATGGTGACAACTGATGGAGCTCAGTGGTGGCTGCCCTCATTAGACTTGTTCTTCCTTTGACCTGCTTAACTCATTTGCATTATTTGTTGGCCTCTTTGGTTTGTAACAGTCCCCCCCACCCCACTAAGAGCAAACCATGCTCCAGATAACTTTCCATGTGGATTTCTCCCTAAGTACTATAATCAACATTTGTCTATCATACTAGCCCACTCCATGGCCTCTGGGATCTCTGTTCCTCCAACCTCTAAATCCTCCTGAATCTCTTCCACACCATTAAGTTTCTGAAACACAACCTTGTCACTGCCTTGTTCAAGAGTATGCTACTGGATACTTCTTGGTGACTAGAGAAAAATATTAGTCTAAACTCCTTAATATGACATTCTGAAACTGCTAGAGAAAAGTAAAGATGGATGGAAATTAAAATGGGACACATAAATGCTTCAGCAAGACTTGACTTTAAATTGAACAAAACTTTCTCCTCATTCTCAAAGCCTCCCCCTCCCCTTCCCTTGTTTTTCTGTAGAATCTTTTGTTCCAGGAACGTATATTAAAACTGACATCTCGCTTACCTCAATGCATACTTAGTAATGAGATTCAAGATTCGGATGGTCAGAGCCAGCGCTGGTCATGCGACCACCTTGAAGACATAATGAATGTGGCTGGCAGCATGTACTAGGTTCCTATGGAAAATGCCCAGATCCTGTATTTTCCTATAACACCCCTCAGTCTTTTACCCTGGGAGGGTCTGCAGTTTTGAAGGCATTAGCCTGATGCAATCTCCTTTGCCTAGCAAAATAATAAAACTACTGTTCTTCTTTATCTCAAAACTGTCTTTGTATTGTGTTGTGTCTTGGCTCCAGAGCAAAGTCTGGTTTTTGAAAATTCTAGGCAATCTGTGATTTGATTCCAAATTATTTTACCCATCACATTTTCTACATCTAATGATTAAGTAGAGTAACACTATTCTGAAAGGAAGTGTCAAGTAGACTGCTATGAAATTCTGCTCTTTCCAACATTTTTATCAATGACTGAGATAACACGAAGTATGATTTTCAAATTTAAGTAGGAGAAGGAATAGGAAATATTTATTTTTTATTTTATTTTTTTAAAGATTTTATTTATTTGACAGACAGAGATCACAAGTAGGCAGAGAGGCAGGCAGAGAGAGAGGAGGAAGCAGGCTCCCCGCTGAGCAGAGAGCCTGATGTGGGGCTCGATCCCAGGACCCTGGGATCATGACCTGAGCTGAAGGCAGAGGCTTAACCCACTGAGCCACCCATGTGCCCCGGAATAGGAAATATTTATAATTATTTACATCAATCTTATGAGATGCATGCCTTGATCCTTTTGCTGCCTTTGGCAAATGCTCATCATAGGAAACAAAAAGATCTGGAGTCAATGGTATTTTAAGATTACATACATGTCAATCATAAATGTAAAGATACGAATACTCCTTTGCCTTTTATTTTTTTTAAGATTTTATTTATTTATTTGACAGACAGAGATTACAAGTAGGCAAGAGAGGCAGGCAGGGAGAGAGAGGAGGAAGCAGGCTCTCTGCGGAGCAGAGAGCCTGATGTAGAGCTCTATCCCAGGACCCTGGGATCATGACCTGAGCGGAAAGCAGAGGCTTTAACCTACTGAGCCATCCAGGCGTTCCTCCTTTGCCTTTTATAGCACAGTAAGCATTCCTAAAGCATTTTTGGATTAGAATCTCACTTTTTCAAGACCCAAAAGAAAAACATGATGACAGACAAAAGAATTAAGCAATGATTAAAAAAATAAGATCTATATTTGGCTAGAAGACTCTGCATAGCCACAGGTACCTAAGGATAAATTATAACTACGAACATTTTTCAGAGCACCAAAGACGTGGCTAGCACTCTGCTGGGGGCTATGATGGTAATTCTAAAACGTACTGTCATGTACAAGGTTTAAAACATTGGGATGAAGCCACTGGCATGGTATACAGTTACGTTAGGAAGAACAAGTAACTGACAATTGTGACATAGCACCCCACTAACAGAGTGAATTGTTTTGTAAAAATGTAACATTGATAAATTCCAAAAAAGGTGATACAGTCCAGATAATTTATTTTTTACTCAATCCTTTGAGAGCATTCAATTCCATTCCTGGTGGACCAATCTCTCATGATAACACTTTGGTATGGGGCACACCCAGATGTCAGCTACAATGCACTTCCCAGAAGTCATATCAACTTCAGTTAATTTTTTTGGATGGAGAAGACAACAGATTTTAGTGTTGGCCAAGTATAGTCTCTGCAGTCCCTCCACCCCCAATTAAATAAATGAATTTATTTTGTAAGAAAAAACAGTAAAGCAAAATGCGTTGTTTTTCCACAGCTTTCCTTGTGATACCATAGATCTTTATAACATAATGAGTCAAGCCATCAAACATGCAATTGGGAAATCAATTATTTGGTAAATAGATAAAAATTCTGCTCTAAAACAAATGCCTTCTTAATTTGAGACATAGCAAAAATGCAAACGGCAGCCAGAGAGCCTTTCAGAAACAGCATTCTGAGGTTTGCTTGAACAAAACAAATCTCTTCATTATTTGTTAAACTCAGAATTATGTACTTTCATTGTTATTCTATAGAAAATCTTAAAAAAAAAAAGATTCTCTCTCCTCTCCCTTTGTCCCTCCTGCTTGTACTCTCCCTCTCAAATAGATACATAAATAAATAAATAATCTTCAAAAAAATCTTCTCTTGCACTAGTCAATATTCCTTTTAAGCCACAATCCACTATAAAGTTAATAAAATATTATTTAATCAATGTTGTTCCCCTCACCTGAGCACCTATAACAGCCCCTCATTGATCATCAAAGATCTACAGAATAATAATAACATTGATATTAGGGGAGCACTTACTATGGATCAGTATATCTGTTATCTATTGTTGTGTAAAAATAACAGCCCAAAAGTTAGTGGCTTAAAAACAACCATTTTATATATCTTACTACTTAATTGGTTGCTGGATGATTAAGGAGAATGGATTCTGAACTCAGACTACCTGCGTTTCAACAACTTTGAGTTGATGTGGGACTCGATCCCAGGACTCTGGGATCATGACCTGAGCTGAAGGCAGCGGCTTAACCAACTGAGCCACCCAGGCATCCCTACAAGTTCTTTTTCTCCAACTCAACTATAATAAATCACAAGTTCCTCAAAGAGAGAAACTAGATCTTTTATGTTAAGGTTCCTTGTTTAGCTTATCAAAGGGTTCAGCTTAATACATACTTTTTGATTTAAATCAATAGGTGCAATTAATTAAAACAGGAATCTTTCATTTTTCATTGGCCTGTCTTTCAGAATTTTTAACTTATAGATCTGAAAAAAGGCATGGAGTTATTTTTTGGGCTCTAAAAGCACCATTCCCTCTCCCCATCAACTCTGGAGTGTACTATATTTACAACAATGTCTATTGGCAAAGTATGTTAATAAGCTATATGAGATAGCATCAGCATTTTCACAAAAGGTAATGACAGACTCTCTGGGTTTTAGGACCCTTAAGGACTTCTGAGTCCAACTGAGCAACTTTTTTAAAAAAATATTTTATTTATTTGATAGAGAGAGATCACAAGTAGGCAGAGAGGCAGGCAGAGAGAGAGAGGAGGAAGCAGGCTCCCTGCTGAGCAGAGAGCCTGATGAGGGGCTTGATCCCAGGACCCTGAGATCATGACCCAAGCTGAAGGCAGAGGCTTAACCCACTGAGCCACCCAGGCGCCCCCCAACTGAGCAACTCTTAAGACACTGATGTCCAGACCTTAGCCCCAAGGATTTTTGGTTTTTGATGGGAGTTTTGCACCTGCTGTCTTTACAATCACTCAGGTGAGTAACGTGCAACATGGATGAGAGTCATGAATCCAGGCCAAAGGATTAAAGCTTATATAGAGCAAAGAATTGATCTGGAATCAATCAAGGGGGACTTGGGCTCTTGTACTGAACACTGGATAATCAATTCAACAAAATTTTTGGTGACATGCTCTTGACCATTTAAAGATGGGAGTGGGTTTCAGACCTTTTTTGAAAGTGGAGTTTAAGCTTCAAATGAAATCTTATTTGTAAGTTCAATGAGTGTAAAAGACACACAAGATACATGAGTTGGGGTTAGGAAACTCTACTATATTGCATTAGCCTTCCCATTGCTCTTCTATGTAGGAAGTTGACTCTCTAACTCTGCCTTTTCCTCTTTTAGTTTTGGCAGCACACTTGCTTCTTACGTCAAGGTTGGGAATTTTACTTTTCCTGGGGCACAACTGAAATGAGGATTAGCAACTGTCACAGAGCTGGGGGTGGACAAAATACTTGTGCTCACAAGAATCCTGGCCCAGGAGGGTCCCTGTCTACTCAAGCCCTGTGGAAGGCACTGTACTATGTGTTCAGCTTCTGACTTCTCACCTAAGATGGTCACATGTATCTTCTGAACTGAATTAAGAATTAGACACTTTTCTCCAATTGTTCTCTGTAATATTAAAAGAAAACCTAACAAAATAAGCTATGTATTCAATCATGTTGAATGATTGATTCGTTCAATCAACATTCCAGTGAAACACCCTAAGGCAGTAAATATAAAAGCCTTTGTAGTCTCTGGATATTCAAATAGTGTAACATTTTGAATAGTGTTACACAAATAGTGTAACACATCATGTCAACACTCCCAAGTGGCTCATGTACTTTTAATTTCATTATTTAAAAAATTAGAAGTATTCACACTGTTGGTGGGAATGCAAGCTGGTGCAACCGCTCTGGAAAACAGC
>PISX010020871.1:0-34929 GCA_004024625.1 Mellivora capensis | reverse complement strand
TTATATACATATACAATATGTATACAATTATATATACAATTATTATATATAAGATATATAATATATAACTTTTATGTATAATTTATATATTATATATCTTATATATAATAATTGTATATATATTTATATATACATATACGTATATACATAAATATGTAATAGAATATATATAATAGAAGATTCAAACCCAAATGTTTCCAAAAGAAAAGGTAATATATATGATATATATTATTTATAATTATATAATTATAATGTGATTATATCATTTTACTACGAGTGTGATTATATACAAATCAGCCACTGAGTCAGCAATGCACCAATTATAATAAAGAAGGTTGCTTGAACCTTTTGTGTCTCTGCTCATTCAGATCCCTTCGAAGCCCATAGTAATTTATGTTTCAAGATCTTGCTATGAGGCAACTTTCCATCCTGAAAGAGGGATTTATATTCGGACACAGCCACGGATCCGTTGAGTAGAGACGGTGGCCCCATTGTCTAATGCACTTTTACCTCAAAAACACGGTGCGGCTCTCAGTCAATGAAAGCTTGATTGAAATCACCGTTAAGGCACACTGAAGAGAGAAAATCAAAATGCTTTGCAGAGCCCAAGTGTGGCACACACAGCGTCCAAAATCGTCTGTCCTCAGGGCCGGCACTCACTGAAGACTCCGATTCCCCCCTGCTGACTGTCACAACGCTCCTTTTGCATCCCCACCTTTTAAAAGTCTATTGAGTAAAGTGGTTCCTGACGATTTCATGCATCTTCAGCGTAGTTTTGCCCGGTCACGCCGTCGCCGGTAGCCAAATGCAGGTACCTGCTCGGTACTAAAGTCTGGCTAATCTGCTTTCCATTGAATAGAGCCCTTTTCTCCCCAAAATGTCTTGAATAATTAAAAATTGTATAACATCATCTGTGTCGCAATAACTCTGAATATTTCATGTGGCTGGATACATTGCGAAGGATACAGTAGCAACTGCTGGAAACCTGTAGAGAGCTCTGGTCCGTTACTGTCGGTATAGATGGACCATGAGAAACCAGCGCCTCGCAGGTAACCCTCAGACGACGCTGTGGACATGAGTAGAGACGTGGCTCGCGTGCATGGACAGCTCCGTCGCACCTTAACATCTGGGAATGACTGGGTTTCGGGCTTCAACTGATGATTTTGTAAGAACGTGTGTAGTTGTCGGGGATTCCCTTGGAAGCTTCAGGTAATGGGACCATGGCAAGGAGTACAATAGATCTGGAAAGCAAATTGGTCAACATTCGTGCTGCAATTAGGTTGACGCTGATGGGACAAGAAAACACCTGTGTTTGACCTATCACATGCAGAAATGAAAGGTCATAGGGCATGGATAGTCAGTGCCAGGTGAAAACATACACAGATATTCATGTCCACAAATAGGATGTCTCCAACCTCACAGAAGCACCTGTTCTTTTATGAGCTTTTCTTCCCCAACCAGGTGATAACCAGTATTCTGACTTTTATGCAAATCACTTCCCTGCTTTTTCCATATGTTTTTCCCACAGTCATATAGGCATCCCCGAATTACGTTTAAATTTTATACATTTGGGGGCTTTAAATGCATGGAGCTTTATATTTTCTTCTGACGTGTTGTTTTCAGGCACGTGCTGTTTCAAGTCCATCTATGTTCCTAGATGTAGATCTTTCCCACTCATTTCCATTCCCGCATGTTCCACTGTGTGGCTAAATTACCGTGCATTTCCCCATTTTATCATTAATAGATTTGTGTGTTATTTCCAGCCCTGAGTGTTACAAACTTCAACGTTGCAACCATTCTTGGAAATACACCCTCGTTTCTCAAGAGCGTGGGTCTTCTGAGGCATATGCCCATTCTGGAATTGCTGCTTTAAATCTACCTTAAATGAAGACTGAGCCATTTCCCGATAACAGAAATCACTGCTTATAGCTGCAGGTTTGAGTCTGCACCAATATTTGGCTGCATGAGAATTTCGATTTTATTTTCCTGTCTAGTCGGTGTACACAGAAGCTCACCGTGTTTGTCATGGTTGTTTCCTGAGGTTGATGCATGTCTGGTTATCTCTGCTCTTTGTATTTTCTGTTTGATGAGCTGTCTTTCTGTCATCAGTTTTTGTATTAAGTCGTTCATCTTTTTTTTATTGATCTATTTTGATTAGAGGGCTTCTACAGTTAAACATGCTGCAGAAAAATCTTCTATCCTCTGGCAAGCCTTTCCCTGTGTTTAAGGGTGTCTTTTCATGAGCTACTGTTCCTAAAGTTACTTTATTGATTTTAAAATATTTTTTGGAGCTTTAAGATGACTTTTGAAAGAAAGAAAGAAAGGGAGAGAGAAAGAAAGAGAGAAAGAGAGAGAAAGAAAAGGAGAAAGAGAAAGAAAGAGAAAGAGAGGGAAAGAAAGAAAAAGAGAGAGGGAGAAAGAGAAAGAAAGGGAGAGAGACAAAGAAAGAGAGAAAGAGAGAAAGAAAGAAGAGAAAGAAAAAGAAAAAGAGAAAAAGGAAGAATAAGAGAGAAAGAAAGAAAGAGAGAAAAGAAAGGGAGAGAGACAAAGAAAGAGAGAAAGAAAGAAGAGAAAGAGAAAGAAAAAGAGAAAAAGGAAGAATAAGAGAGAAAGAAAGAAAGAGAGAAAAGAAAGGGAGAGAGACAAAGAAACAAAGAGAGAGAAAGAAAAAGATAGAAGGAAAAAAGAGAGAAAGAAAGAAAGAAAAGAGAGAGAGAAAGAAAGAGAGAGGAAGAAAGAAACGTTTTCTTTTCCTCCTCAAAGAGAAGAGCATATCTTTCTTGAATATCTTCAAAATACTTGTTTTTTTAAAAAATTTTAGATTAAAATTCACATGGACTCGACATTTTTATATTGTGCGGATAATGGGTACAATTTATTTTTCCATATACACAATTCAACATTACAAGGTCATTTACTGAAAAAGAAATGTATACTGTATTGCTACAATTCTACTGGTTCCTTTGTGTATATGGATGCCAATATATTTTGTCACACATTATATTTTATAATAATTTACAATATATGGTATAATGATTTTTTTCTTGTTCTTTTTTAAGAGTATCTTAGCTGTTTTTCAAACTTTGCATTTTCATGTACACCTTAGAGTCTCCCCTTGGGACAACAAACATCTGATTTTTAATTAAGAATTTAATCTTGTGGACCAGTCATGCTTACTGGTCATCTTTCAGTATTTAATAAACCCCTTCACAAAAATGTCAAATATCTATGACTTATTTAGGTGTTTTTTTTCCCTCAGTAATATTTTCTAATATTTCAAATCAATGTCTTGTACGCATTTTGTGTCACTGAATTGTAGGGATAGTATTCAGAACTGTTGTAATGTTTCTCTTTGTTAAGTCTTTTTTTTTTTTTTTTCACACAGAAACCACTGTAGCTGGTGTAATTAGCAGTGAATTATTAGGGGCTTGGGAAGTTATTAGCCAATTACTCATGCATCAGGTTGGGAAGAATAAATCCATCATATCACAGCTGGGGACCACAGCTCATGATGTGTCCCCCTTTGGGTTTTGGCAAACCTGGAGATCTCTATTGCTCGTTATTGCTGAAATATAAAATACAGTTTTTGTTTAGGATCAATTTTGTAGCCAGCAGATTTATTAAATTATGTTACCTGAGATTTTCCACATACACACTACTATTGTGTATGAGTAAAAACAATTTTGAGACTTTGTTTTCCATCTTTATACATGTTTGTTTTTCTCACCTTGGCACAGTAATTGCCAAAAGACACAAAGATTTGAGGTGTTTTTTTTCTCTCTCTCTTTTTTTTTTTTTTTTTTGCTTCTGGCTGTAAAGACAATGTTGCCAACATTTAAATAATATCTCTTTGTATCTTCTAATATGAATACAGGTTTGTGGTTTGGGGTAAACCCAACTTGGTTGTGGTATATTCTTGGACTTTTCAGATGTTGCTGAACATTGTTCATGGGTAGTTTGTTGGCTTATCATTTTCTTGCCGGTTTTGGGGGCATGGTATACTATCATATGATATATGGAAGGATATGTCCTTTTCTTACACGTACATGAAGAGTTCAAGGTTGAGAATATCTCTTCCTAATGTTTTCCAAAAGATAAGTGCTGCCATTTTTGCTTTGAGTTTTCTTTGTGGCATGAATTCTGACTCTTAGTTTATTGTCTTAAATGGTTATGGAATCATTCTGGTTTTCTTTTTTTATTTTTTTTTAAGATTTTATTTATTTATTTGACAGAGAGAAACACAGTGAGAGAGGGAACGCAAGAAGTAGGAGAGGTAGAGAGAGAAGTAGGCTTCCTGCTGAGCAGGGAGTCCAGTGTGGGACTCGATCCCCGGACCCTGGGACCATGACCTGAGCCAAAGGCAGAGGCTCCACCACTGAGCCACCCAGGCACCTCATTCTGGTTCCCTGTTTATTTCTGAGTTTGTTATGCTCTATGTTTCTAGAACTCTTTCCATTTCTTATAAATGTTCTGTTATCAGAACATCTCTTATCTTTTTACTTCTGCAAGTGTATGGTGGGGTTCTTTTTGGAAAGCCCAAATATCTTTTTTTTTTTTTTTTACTTTATCCATAAAACTCCTCAGTTTATATCTTTGATTACACTTTTCAAGGAACCAACTTTTGGTTTTCTTCTTCATTCTATGTTGACTTAATTTACATTAATGCCTGTTCTTTTATTTTTTTAAAAGATTCTTATCTATTTTTATTTATTTTAAAATTTATTTTAGACCGAGAGAGAGAGAGCACAAATTGGGGAAGGGGCAAAGGGAGCGAGACAGTTTCAAGCTGATTCTGTGTTGAGCACAGAGCCTGATGCAGGGCTCCATCCCACAACACTGAGATCATGCCCTGAGCCAAAACCGAGAGTCACTGGCTTACCCAACTGAGCCACGCAGGGTCCTCTCATTAATTACTCTTCTTATCTTTATTACTTCCTTCTCATTAATTTTACTGTTGTTTCACCTATTATCTTCTTGAAATAGAAGCCTATTTTATTAATGTTCCAATACCCTCGTTTTGTTAAGATGTTAATATATTCCTGTAAATTTTGCTCAAGGGATGCATTAGCTGCATTCCAGAAAGTGGGTGATACTTTTACGGTTCATAGGAAATCTGTGATTTCCATCATGAGTTTTTCTTTGACTTCAGAATTTTATCAGAGGCAGTTTGCATCTTCTATCATTTAAGTAAGTCTCTTAAATTCTCCCATGATGGTTGTAGAGTTTTCTCCTTCTTGTTTATATTTTTGTATACTTCCATTTTGCATGTTTTATGTTTATGTGCTTATCAATTTAGGGGATAATTTCTAGGATTTTTATACATTGTGACAAATTAAAATTCTTATTATGATGGAATCCTTTATTTCTGGTGGTGCTTCATGCCTGAGTGTCTATCTAGCTTGATACGAATATTGCTACATTTTTAGTAATTCAATCGGGTACCATTTCTATGTTTTTACTTCTGGCCCTTATGCTGACTCATGTTTTAAATTGTATGTTTTGCATATCAGGGTCTGATGGTCTTTGCTTTTGTAACTATAGATCTACTTTTATTTTCCTTTCCATTTTGATATATTTGGGTTTAAATCTTCTATCCTAAATTTGTGCTTTTATTAACCCACTTTTTCTATATTTTTCTCTCCTTTCTCCCTTTCTTGCTTTCCTATGAAATGCTGATTTTAAAATCATCTTGTTGCTTTCCTCCCCCCAACCATGTTAGAAGTTAAAACATTTTGACTGTAATCTTTTAATGGAGAATGCTAGAAGTTAAAACAGGGGCCCTTAATATAATCACTAATTTTAATTAATACAATTTCCATTTCTCTGGAAATGCCACCTAATTAGTATATTATACCTCCGTATTCATCCATCTAACTTACCTGCTCTTACCGCCATTTGATTTTGTGTGTGTGTGTGTGTGTGTGTGTGTGTGTGTGTGTTTAGGAATCTCATGGGAAACTGTTTATTTGATTTAGTCTACATTAATTTTGATTTCCCCGCAGCCACTTCATTTACTTGTTCCTCATTACTCCTGTGCCTCTACCTTTATGTGTGAGCATTCTCTTAAAAAAAAAAAAAACAACCCGAAATGATGATCTAAAATGTGTTTTCAGAGGATGTGAGCTTTTAAAACCTTTAGATAGCTTGATGAAAGTGTCTTTACAGTCCCTTCCTCTTGAAGAATATTCTTGCTAAATTTTAATTTTCAGTTATTTATTTCCACCCATTAGAGAGAAATCTTTCTCCTCCAACAAGAATTTAGCTGTCCCTTTAAGAGTTACTTCTTTGAAAATAATGCATTCCCTAGATCTCATTCCCGTGATGTTTTTTAAAGATTGTTTGCCTTAGACTTTCTGCAGTGCTAACTCTGATGCAGTGAGATAGTGTCTTTTCATTTATCTGATTGGAATAACTCAATCACCTTTGACTTTTGCAAGGCAATTTTTCTTCAGTTCTGAGAAAGCTTCATCATGACCTCTTCCAACACTGCTGTAGTATTTTCTGCCTTCTTTTCTATTGGTGGTTAACTTGAGTGGAACCTAGACTTGATCCTTGTGACCCCCTGCTCACACTTTTTGTTTGTATTTTCACCTAATTTCATTTTCAAGCTTCCTTCTGAATAGTTTCCCCCAGACCTACGTTCTATTCCGTGAAGTCTCCTTTCTTCTGTATCTAATGAGTGGTTAAGCCTATGCACCCAATTCATTATTTTGTTACAGAGTTTCTTTACACTTTGGGAATTATTTTTGGACTCTCTTTATAATTTCCAGATTTTGGAGGTTCTCAATTTTGTCTTTTCTTGCATATATTCTTCTCCATGGCCCTACGTGCTAGCTCTTGTATTTCCATTATCTTGAACGCCCGTGGTTCTGTTTCTCTTCCTTGTTTTTCATCTCATTGTCTAGTAGCTTCATGTTCCCAGCATTGAGATGATGCACATTTAAAAAATTCTTATCTGGCTTTCCCTATTTTTGACTCTGTTTTCATATTCTCTTTTGGCACCTTTCCATGACACATTCTGTGCAGTTTCTTCTCACCTGTGCTTATGTGCACTCCTTTTCCCTTCAGCTTTTTCTTTTAGCTTGACTCATCATTCTTAATTTTTTATTTTTTTCATTCCTGTGATCCTCTGATCTAAAATTTCTATTTGCTCTTTTATGATGTCTCTTTTCTGCCCCCATTTTAACAGTTGCTCACTCTCTGCAGAAATTTTCAATGTCTTTTTTTGTAGTTCTTTGTACATTCTTCCAAAATGGTTGGATTATCATCTATGTGTCATCATGACACTATCTCAATCTTTGCAAGGTCTCTTTCTCATGACTGTTACTTCTGCTTGGCCCTACCAGTGGCTTCTTATTTCTTTCTCTATGCGTTTGGTCATCTTTATGAACTGGTCATTGTAGTTGAAAAGAAACCACTTATAGTAATAAATTGATGCTGAGGTTAATGTCCTCTTTCTCTAGGGCAGATGCCTACAGACATTGGAATTTTTGTATTATTTCATTGACCAAGATCTGCTGTTCTCTGAATTGTTTAGATGTCGTGGAGGTGGGCTGCATGGTCTTGCAAGTCTGAATTTCCCATGGAGGGAGGGAAATACTAGGGACAATCTGTCAAATTATATACCTTTGGCAGACACTGGGGCTTGACATTTACCTCCTTACACCATGGTGCTGGGCAAGCCACAGCAGTACCCTCCACATTGGAAACTGTCCTGGGCAGAAGCTCCCTTGTATGCTGGGTACCCTACTGGTCTCCCTACTTGAATCATCACTTTCTCATTGGCTTTAGTACTGTAATCTCTTAAGTATGATTTTAGACTTGAAAAAGATGTTTTATTTAATCATGCAAATTTTAACTTGTTCTCAGTAAGGGAGCTGGCTTAAATTACCTACCCTGTTACTACAAGACGTAGACATCTGATTTATTCTAATTTTAACACAAATGAGAAGGTAGGAGATACCAGTTTATAGAGATAATGCAAAATATTTTATTAGAGTTATATTCTCTTAAGAGCAGTTCAGAATTCAGAGAATTCCTGCTTTATTTTCCAGGCATTACATAGGCAATCTTGTTCCTAACAACCCGAACTTCAAAGAAATTTCAGACACTTAATCATCATTTAACAAGATAGCAAATGCAACTTGGATTTTAATTGGGATTTATGTTAGAGTTATGGATGAGAAGATATTTTCATTAACATTTCTCTGGGAAACACTGAGTCATACTCTTGGTTTTTCACAGATTTCTTTACACTTTTCAATCACTATTTGAGTGTTTCCTGGGAAATGGGAGCTTGGTTATTTTGGTTTATTTGAGAGTGTTTGATCTTTTAAAGTGCATGATTAAAAGCCATTTTAGAAATCCATTCACGAGGGTTTTTTTTATTTTTAAAGATTGTATTTATTTATTTGAGAGGGAGAGAGAATGACAGAGAGTGAGAGCATGAGAAGGGAGAGGTCAGAGGGCGTAGAAGACCCTCCAGTGAGCAGGGAGCCCAATGGGGGACTCAATGTGGGGACTCCAGGATCATGACCCGCGCTGTTAACCAACTGAGCCACCCAGGCACCCCTTCACGAGTGTTTTAAATAGAAAATTACCAAAGCTAGTGTTTCATTGAAAATTCAGATATTTAAATTTTCCCAATCAGAATAGTCTCCTTTATATCTGCATAATGTGACATGAGATCCTTGACCTTACAGATGAATGACAGTTATTGCCAGCTGTTTGTGAGTATATCTAATTTAAATCTATCATATCATTTGCAGAGCTAGTATGACAAGTAAGAGAGACAATGCCTATAAAGAACCTGGCTAGCTTCTTTGTACATAATAATTACTCAATAAATAACAGCCCTGTGATTATAGAGCTGGTGATCAGCCCTGCCACGGTGAATTTATGTTTCAAATCCAGGCATAACATAAAAGAATGATGGTATATTTTACACCAGAATTAAAATTTCCCAGGATAGTCACAGTAATATATTTTTCTAGGAATGCAAATGAGGCTTTCATGTTGATAATTTTGAATATTTGACTCTGCTTGGACTCCTTTCAAAGCTTAGTTGCCTTCTCTTCCTGCAAACCAACTTTGCAAATCTGCAGTCTTGAGTGTGCTTGAATAGCAACCGATTTCAGTTCAGTAGAAGGGACACACGTGCACATCAAGAGCACCCGTGCAAATAACGTTTGGAAACTGGCTCGGTAGAGTTTAGACAACACTTTTACCAATTGCCCAGTGAAGAGCAGAAAAAAGATCAAACTACAATGCTATCAAGAAATGGGAGCATTTCAAAATGACCCTATTTCTCAAGAATATCTCATAGCGTAACATTTTCAACTATCCATCATGGATAACTAGGTTTTTTGGTCGTTTGTCTTCTATTTCCACTTCACCACAGAATGGTACTCTGGTGTATGACTATGCACATTATGTAGTAATAAATCTGAGAAAATACAGAGTCTCTGCACTGAAAGCTGTCACTAAGGGACATTAATGAAGACCTCAGCAAATGGCGGAAAGACATATAGATATGTACATGTGTGTATGTATAAGTATATATATACATATATATATATTTAAGATTTTATTTTTTAAAAGATTTTATTTATTTATTTGAGAAAGAGAAAATGAGAGAAAACATGGGAGAGGAGAAGGTCAGAGGGAGAAGCAGACTGCCCATGGACCTGGGAGCCTGATGCGGGATCTGGGATCATGACCTGAGCCAAAGGCAGTCACTTAACCAACTGAGCCACCCAGGTGCCCCAAGATTTTACTTTTTAAGTAATGTCCACTTCCAGCATGGGGCTCAAACTCACAACCTTGAGATCGAGTTGTACGTTCCACTGACCAAGCCAACGAGGCACCACCACATATAGTTTTTAATAAATATATTTACATATTAAATATATTTCATGTATTATATATCAAACATGTCATTATATATACACATTATACACGTTATTATGTCACATATTTAATGTATATGTGATATGTGCATATACACATATGTATATATGTTACATATGTATTAAATATGTATATAACATGCATATATTTACATGGAGTAAACATGTAAATACACATATTTACATATTTACACACTTACATAAAGTAAATATTCGCATATATTTAGAAATATCTACACATATTTACAAATATATTTACATATATCTACATATTTATGAATATATATATCTACATATTTACATATAGTAAATATATGTAAATATACATATTATATGTATCCTATTCCATATATTACATATATGCATTTCCTATTCATAGGAACACTCATGGAATGATGATTCGATATTTTTAAGATGTTCCCTTGTCCCGAACAGTAATAAAGGACTAACATTTCTTCACATAAAAATAATCGATTGGATTTTGTGAAAAGCTGGAAAATGATTCTTTTTCAATCTGACATGTATTTGTTGAAGTTCACTTAGTTTCTGTCCACATCCTTAAGACATCTGGAGAACATCTGCTTCATGTAAAGCAACTTGCCAGGTGTGATAGACTGAATGTGTGCCCCCTACCCCCAATTCAGGTGTTCAAATCTTGACCTCCAGTTGGATGCTATTAGGCAATGGGGTGTGGGTCCCCCCCAGATGGGAGCTCATTAGGTCATGAGGGAAGAACCAACCTTATGAGTAGGATTGATGCCCTTATGAAAGAGACCTCAAGTAGCTCCCTTATGGCCTCCTTCATGTGAGGACACAGCAAGAATATGGCTGTCTTTGGAAGAGAGACTGCCCCAGACTGTGAATCTACTGGCACCTTGATCTGGGATTTCCAGCCTCCAGAACTGTGAGAACTCAAGGTCTGTTGCTTATAAGCTCCCCCCACGCCCCAGTCCTTGGTACTCCACTAGAGCAGTTAATCAGACTGACACACCAAGTGTGTGCCTACAGACTGGTTCAAGAGAAGGCACTTGGGACCCATGAGGAGGGAGCAAGACTAACTTTAAGCATCTGGTGGACCTCACCACCAAACCCATGTTGTCTCAAATGGCATTGAGTACAACATAGCCCTTCCATGAGCTGTCAAATAATGAGTTGATTTTTGAAACAAATTCCTTTGTGCAGCGATCAAAAGATGGTGCCCTGTGTTCCAGTTTTTTGAACCACATGTCCATAAATCTGCAGTATGTTTTCTTTACCTTGGGCTGGACCATTGTCTGTGGTGGGAGCTGTCCTGTGCACTGTAGGGTAATGAGCAGCGCCCTTGACCCACTAGAGTCAGCAACACGATCACCCCACTTCCTCCCTCAGTTGAAAAAACAAACAAAAACGAATTCTCCAGACAATGTTACATGTCCTGGGGGAGACACAGAACTACACAGCCTTAGTGAAATGATTTATACTATATTTTATGTGGACAAGAATTACATGGAATGACTGGTTGTCTATAGCCTAAAACTGTAGAATGTGAACTGTATAACAGAATCTGTACAAAGAGAGAGAAATATTATCCAGTACCAAATCTCGTTTCCACCCCAAACACATGATTCATTTTCCCCATCAGATCTTTTATTGTATTAGCATTCTCTAAAAAAAATTTAAACAATTAAAATATAGCATACTGTTGACGTTATGCCTGCCTATATGATTTGTATATTGAGTTTGGTTGTGAAATCTAGGTAGAAGTATTCATCAAAAACTATTTAAGTGACGTGGATTCAGAAGTCTGTTTCAATAGTTTGAAATCCTTGAAGGGAAAAAAAAAACATATGGCACAAAGTAGATGATTATCAGAAATCACAAGGTCAGATGATCACAAGATGTGATCTTCTTTCTTTTTTTAATTATTGGCTTTTTAATTTTAAAATTAAAATTTTAATTTTTTTAATTTAAAAATTTTTTAACATTAAAAAAATTTTTAAGAACTAAATGTTACTTCAGTTTCAGGTGTACAACTTAGTGATTTCACAAGTTTATACATTGTATTATGCTCCCCACGGTATAGCTACCATCTGCCCCATTACATCTATTACAATGTCATTGAATGTGTTCTTTCCGCTGTGTTTTGTATCCCTATGACTTCCTCCTTCCATAACTGGAAGCCTGTATCTTCCTCTCCCCTTCACCCACCTGCCAACTCCCTCCCCTCTGGCAACCATCACTTTGTTCTCCATATTTATAGTTCTCATTCTGCCTTTTTTTTTTTTTTTTTACTGATTCATTCTTTATATTCCATTTATGAGTGAAATCATTGGTACTTGTCTATCTCAGTCTGACTTATTTCACTTAGTATAATATCCTCTTGATCCACCCATGTTGTCTCAAATGGCAAGATGTCATCCCTTTCATGGCCATGTCATATTTCATTATATATACACCCCATTTTCCTTTTCCATTCATCTAGCGATGGACACTTGGTTATTTCCATGTCTTAGCTACTATAAATAATGCTACAACAAACATAAAACCGTATATATCTTTCTGAGCTAGTGTTCTCATTTTCCCTGAGTAAATACCCAATAGGGAAATTATCGGATCATAGGATATGTCTATTTTTGGAGGCACCTCCATACTGTCGTCCACATTGACTATACCAGTTTGCATTCCCACCAACAGTGCATGGGTGTTTCTTTCTCTTCATATCCCCACCAATTGTTTCCTATCTTTTTCATGTCAGCCATTCTGACAGGTGTGAGGTGTTAGCTCATCGTAGTTCTGATTTTCATGTCCCTGATGATGAGTGATGCTGAGCATCCTTTCATGTGTCTGTTGGCCATCTGGATGCCTTCTTTGGAAAAATGCCTATTCAGGTTCTCTGCCCATGTTAATTGCATTGTTTGTTTTTTGGTGTCCAGTTGTATAAGTTCTTCACGTATTTTGGATATTAATCCCTTATCAGATGCATCATTTGCAAATATCTTTTCTCCGGTAAGTTATCTTTTTGTTTTCTTGATGGTTTCCTTTGCTGTACAAAAGCTTTTTATTTTGATGCAGGGTGTCATTTTTAATTCAAAACCATCTGACTTATTTTATAATTATTTATCTAGGCATATTTGTTAAATTTCTGAGTAAAAATAAATTCTACCTCATATGCAATGGATATGTATTTGTATTTCTACTAGTGTTTACTTTTTTTTTTTTTCCTCTTCTTTTTTCAGCTTTAATAAGGTTTAAAGTTGGTACATGTCTTCATGACCCTTAGTCTTCCTATGAGGCTTGGCATATCTAGAAACTAATGAATAATGAAACAATTCTATTTTCCTTCCATTCTCTTTATGATCTATGTAATTAAACAGAAAAGAAATTAAGGTCCATAATCACTTACCTTATAAAATATAATTTTATTTCACAACTCATGTTGGATATTTGGAACAGGAATGGATATATGGAAAAATGCTGGACCTTTCTTTTTAGCTCAGTTCTGTTAATATGAATGGAATGCTCCCCTATGGGAGACCAGTTAATGAGAAAAAAAAAAAAAAAAGTGTAGATCTATTTTAAAGTGTATTTACTAATATTATTTATATTCTTGAGCAAGATGTGAGGCAACATTACTGAGCACATTTTAACAAAATATTTGAATATCATAATAAAGTAGGAAAAATCATAGTTTTATGAAATTGTTCATCTCCTTCTATCATCATGAGAAAAACACACAATTAGAACACACTATCATGAGGCATGTTTCCATAATAAGCAGAGGACTAGGAAGATGGACAAATTTAACTGTTGTTTTTTTGTCTTTTTCAAAAGGCTGTGGAGCCTTAGGAGAACACGCCGTAAACATACTGATGCCAAGACCTTGACCAACAAAATTACTTGTGTAGTCTCAAGCAAAGGGTGTTGATATGGGAGACTCTGTTCAATTTTCAAAGCTGTAATATAAGCATACCCACCATGAAAGGGGCCCATTTATTTTCTTTTTTGAGAGCAATAAGAGAAAAACACATTAACAAAAGGGTAAGCCTCTTCAGTGTATATTATCCCCTCTCAAAAAATGAGTTAAGTGATTTCACAGCAGGAGAGAACCATATTTGTAAGAAGTTCCATTAGTTACCAAATGAGTTTTCTCTGTACTATGTTTTCACAGAATGAGAAACATGGAAAATTTTAGTCTTTGTATTTCTCTGGTGTTTACTCATTTTGCTGTAAGATCTCTACCTCAGCCTTCATGGTTTTGATGGTCCAGTCTCCAGGGGGTGGCTTTTGGTAACTAGGCAAGACATGATCAGCTTGTGTCTACCCAAAAGATACTTTCCTGTGTCTGCCTTTTAGCATGTAGCACCACACACAGAGACTGCATGTTTGTTGGAAACTTTGTAATTATTAACATCAAGGAAGGTACTTATGAGAGGGTGCTCTTGGTTGGAAATTAACGACAATCCATGGATGTTGCTTTGTGTTTACGGGAGTTCTCAGTCGCCTATCCCTTTTTCCTTTGTCAACAGACCTTCTCAAAAGGGACATGTGAGGAAAAAAAAAAAAAAGGGACATGTGAGTTGTGGGCTCCATGAAGAGTGGTTGAGTTGGCTTTATCTTGGGTGGTGTGCCATTAAGGAGAAGGCAAGGGGAAAGAGAGAGAGGGGCTCTGCAGCTGGAGGTCCTTGTTGCTTCTGATGTCTTGTCTTAATATTAAAACATTTAAAATATAAAGGTTCTGCTAAGATATAGAAAATAGCCTTTTCCTTTAACATACAATATTCTTTATCTCTCGTCAAGCCATTTATGGTTTTATTAAACAATTGTGTAACATTATTTCTACCCAAAATGGGTTCTACAGAATGAAAATCAAGGCTACATGTTTTGTTAAATTATAATAAATTCATTTTGTACAACATTTTTGCAGCATTTCCAGGGATTTAGGTTCATTGTTTATCTTTTCTCCTTTGGTGAGTTTGAATTGGTATCCCTTCAAGCTTAGTCATTTTTAGCTCTTGATCCACTATATCCTGCGAAAGAATTTTAAATTTATTATGATGTCAGTCAATATAATTCCGGGAAGGAAAGACTCAGGAGTTTATTTTTCTCTTTGAATTTATGGTTTCTCTTTCTTCCTTTCCTAACTTTCTCTTGAGCCTCTCCCACTACAATTTCTCCTCACTTGACTTATTTCATGACTTTGGATTGAAATTGAACTTGTCTTTCTTTTACAGATTGTGTCTCAAGCCTGTCCCTTTTGCTGCATCCACAAATGTGTTTCAAATATCCATATCTGAGCCATTTTTTCATTTGAGCAGGCCAGGTATTTATTCTTATTTCTGAAAAATTAATTGTATCTGTTGTTGAAACTTCACTATAATGAAAGATCTAGAGGGAATTATCTTTTTATACTCTAATACACTTTGTACTCAGGTCTCCCAGAAAACAACAGCATTCCTCCTGTCTACAGAATTCTTCTAGATGTATTTGTAACTAATCAGCCTTTAAATGCCAATTTCGCAATCTACTCTCCCTAACTGTTTGCTTTTCTCCTCTTAATAACATAAAATTGAGATGCCCTATTTTGACACATACAAATCTACCCTGTTTTCAGAAATGTTCCATGACAGTTGGGTGGTTATGGACATGATCATAATTCTTGGCCAGCTTAGGTTGTTTCTAAACACTGGCTGCTATGGACCACAGTGCAGTAGAAACAGTGTCTTGGAGTGAGAGTTGGATTCCATATCTATTTTAAATATGTATAGATGTAGGAATACTTACAGAGTTTAGGAAGTTTAACCAATTTAGCTTCTAACCGTAACCTATGAACATCTTGGCCACATTCTCGACAACACAATGTATTATAAAATGTGTAATTACTGCATATCCCAGCAGAAGTCAGTAAACTTCTAAAAAGGGGCAGACAGTAAATATTTTAGGCCTATGGACCATATGGTTTCTGTCCTTACTGCTCTTATCTGTCATTGTAGTTGGATCACTCCATATATGACAGTAAATGAACAGGTGTGGCTTCGTTCCAGTCTCTATTTGCAAAGGCAGGTAACATGTTGGATTTGGCTTATGAACCATAGTTTGCTGACTGATCTAATGGCTCAATAATAATTTCTAATTTTTTTTTGTATGAGTTAGGTTGGTAATCTGTGTTTAAAATCCATTTAGGTATCAGTCTCTGTTAACCTTTAAATCCTTTGCTCATATCTCATAATATAATTGAACTTTCTTTTATTGGTTTGTGAGAGCTTTTTACATATTTGAAACCTAATCATTTTCATATATGTTGAAAATTTAACGGTCTCTTGCTCAGCTGTTGCAACAGCTGATTTTCTTATGAATTCCTGTTTTTACATAGAACTAAGTAAAAGTAATCTTATATCCCTCTGGTTTGTGACATTTGCACTTAAAAACAATTGAACTTTTATATTGGTGTTCACTTACATAGTTTTCTAAGTATTTTCAAGCAACAGTATTGTAGTGATCTTTACAACCTTACTTTGAGATGCCTTCTAATTTTACAGATGAAGAAACTGAGGCTCAGATGAAGCCTGAGCCAGATTATAGGTTATAAGCAAGGAGGTGAGACTATAACTCAACTTTGGACTTTATTCCTAGGGTCATCTCTTTCCTCCCAGCTGTGGCTGCCACTTGTCATAGGGAATAAAATAATACCTCAAAAATCAGGCATCCCAAGTTCTTGGTGTTACAGCTTAACTCCCGTCCATGCACCAACAGAGTCTTCTTCCCACGCCAGCTCCCCAGCAACCTCTTTCTCCTCAAAGTCCTTCCCTTCTGCCAAAGTTGACTTTTGCTCACCTTTCCTACCAAGGGATGTCACCATGGGGCAGGTAAGTGTTGTGGATGGGATACCAAGTCAGGGACAATTTTAGTGCACTTGTTGACATGGCTACCTCATCAGAGACAGGTATTAGAGTAGTCTCTCATAGAGAAGTGAGATTTCCTAGGATTCTCACCATTAACAGGGGAAGCCAGCCATGGATATTAACCCCAGACACACACTGAGGGTATCTTTTAGTGTTTCCATTTCTCTTTGTTACATCAATCACTCACGCATGTGCAGACTTTTAAATAGACAAGAATCATGTATTCAAGTTTTCCCAGATTATGCGGTAGATACAGTTGACTAGCTTTTATAGTAACAATGTTCATTTTGCAGTAATTCTAATACTTTGCCAAGTTGTTTTTTTTCTTTTCTGTTACATGCTTAGTAGAGAGTTAGTGTTAAAAATGTGGCACGTGGATTACTTTGGAATTTTAGTGACCAATCACTTGTTTCTTAGTATAGGGAAGATAACAGTATAGAATTAGTCTCAAAATACCAGCTTCCATGAGTAGATGCACAAGACAAAAAGAATTTGAGAAGCCATTGAGAGACAAGATCTGGGGGATTATTTTCTTTAGTTAAATTGTTACTAAAAATTACGATCACAGGGGCACCTGGGTGGCTCAGTGGGTTAAAGCCTCTGCCTTCAGCTCAGGTCATGATCCCAGGATCCTGGGATCGAGCCCCGCATCGGGCTCGAGCCTGCTTCCCTCTCTCTCTCTCTGCCTGCTTGTGATCTCTGTCTGTCAAATAAATAAATAAAATCTTTAAAAAATTACAATCACACATTCCAAATTATTGATTCCTAGTTTGGTACGTTGCATTTGCATCTCTTAAGTCTAAAGACCCAGTAGTTAATCAAGTAAAGAGGATGAGACTATATGGACACACAGTGTGGGCTTGGGGGTTTACCTTTCACATTCCTTCTGTGTATTAAACACGTCCATCATTCCTTATAGAATGTTTATCGAGATAGTTGCAATGCTCTAGAGACCATTATCTTTTTTAAAAAATATTTTATTTATGTATTTGACAGAGAGATAGAGATCACAAGGAGGCAGAGAGACAGGTGTGTGGGGGGAAAAGCAGGCTCCCTGCTGAGCAGAGAGGCCGATGCGAGGCTCAGTCCCAGGACCCTGAGATCATGACCTGAGCCAGAGGCAGAGGCTTAACCCACTGAGCCACCCAGGCGCCCCTAGATGACCATTATCTTAAAAAATGTTTCAGATTTCTCTCAGAGCAGAAAGCAATTAATTGCCATTAAGCATGGTCTTGCATCTGGCGCAGAGCAAAATGTTAAAAAAAAAAAAAAAAAAAAAAAAAAGAAGAAGAAGTTCTTGAAGTAATGTCCGACTTTGCTCTCTCCACTTACCAAGAGTGGTCTTTGGTTTCAGGACACATATTATGATTCAATTAATATTTTCACTCCTCTGACCCAGAACTGAGCATACTGTGGGAACACAGCAGGTTGGCTGTGTTCAAAGCCCAATTCTGTCTAATATAATTTCCCCAAAGCCTGTTATGTCATTTATTGTGCAAATCATGCCCAAATGAGGATATGGGCAGTTGAGATGAAATTGATTAAAGAAATGTGTCATCTCCTTGCAAAAAGGAAAGTGTCACAGAGGAAATTGTGCCTGATGGCACCCGAGCATTGACATCACTCTTGTTCCCTTCCTATTTGTTAAATTAACATCTACCTGCTGAAAGCATTTCTCAGCAGTGAAAATCAGGGTGCATTATCCTCAGCTTTTGTGACTTGCTCCTTCTATTAGGGGCAGTTTTAAAGTCCTGGAGGAGGCAATGATCACGTCATGACTGCAGGGTTCTTGTAGCTGGTGTGTAAAGGAATAGTTAAAAATCATTGCAAATCACGGCAGGTGTGACTTCACAGTTTTCATTAAGACTCACTGGACAGGCTCCAGAAACAGGGGCCAGAGCTCAGAAGCTGATTCACAAAGCATGGAACTAGGTGCAGATGGGGTCTGAGTTAGACTTGTCCCAAAGCTGGTCCCAATGAGGATTCCGAGGAAGAAGATGTCATGGTCCAGAGCTGGTATTATTCACCTGAAAAGGGGTGACATTCCTTTGCTGACATGGTCTGACACGTCTAAATGTCTAGGCAACCATGGTTTTAGGAACTAGATGACAGAGGCAGAATTAGGGATGGTTTTCCCATTATTTGAGAGTGCTTAAGGCCAGATTCTGCCTGACCTATGGGATCTCCCATAACAATTTCCAATAATGGAAATTTTACTTATTTATAATAGCTATCAGTATTATAGTTGAGCTCTCCAGCCATGAGATGGGCTTCCTTGGGACACTGTGAATGCCCCATCATGGAAGGTGTTTAAACGTCCACTAGAAAAGCAGTCATCATGATGGTGTGAAGAAAATTCCCGTTTTGGAAGGATATTTGAGTTGAACCAGCTCTGGGGTTCTTTGCCATTCTGAGATTCTCTAAGTCCAGGTCCTTACTGTCAAAACCTTTCCTGTTGTCATTGTTCGAATCATTGCCAACTGTATTGATTGATAGTTGGGTTAAGGTCTGCCTCCCCCCAGCCTTCTACAGCTTAGAAATCACACTTGAAAGCAGAGGCTGCTAGCCAGATAAGAGCGTCACACACTCTTGTATGCCAATATGTCTCAGCAGCTGGGGCGTAAAGGGTCCAGCACAACTTAGCAATAAAAATCACACCTTTTTAAAAAAAAAAAATCCACAAACTGCTGTTTATTGAATGTTTCTGGGATCTAGATTTCCTAAACTCGGGGAATACTGTGATTACTCAGATGTATGAATTCATTCATAAGAGTTAGTTTTCTTTTCAAATGTGTTGAACATACCCAAGCTCACAGCTGTAGGGGAGGAAAAAGTTTCTCTTGGCTCCTGTGGCTCCTGGATAGGTCTGAGAATTAAACCAACAAAGACACACAAACATAAGAAAAGCATAAACATTTATTGGGTATAAGTTTTGCATGAGGTGGAAGCCTTATAAAGAAGCAAAGATTGGATAAAGGAGACCTCAGTTTTTATGCTGGGTTTGATCACCTGTGGGCAGCCATGGAGAATATGATAGGGCGGTTAGATGTGAGTATAGTTACACAGTGGGAACTGGCCTGTTTATGGGGATTCTTCTTGGGGTCCCTTTGGCTTTAGAGATAAGGATGCCCTTTTGATGGAGGAAGTGGAGAGACAGATCAGTGTCCCATGAAGCACAGTTTCTATCCTTTTTAGAGAAGAATGAAACCTTTAGAACCAGAGAGTTCAATGGGATGAGTTCTGAAGGGTCCTTTCAGTAGGACTCATTGGTTCCTTCGTTGAAAAAAAATATATCGATGAGCTGCTTAACTTGTAGCTTCTCTTCTCCCAAAGACTGAGGTCACACTTTGCTGGGGAAGGGGATTTTGCCTTCTGGAGGTAAGTATAGGATGAAATCCTCCGTGATGCCCAAACCCAGATTGGAAATGAGATTCCAGGGCTCTAAATCAGAGGACTTTGGGGAGTGATTCAGAGAACGAGGGGCAGATATTTTATGCTGGGTTTGGTGGAGAAATACAATAGGGCAGAGTTTGAGATAAGTTTAGTTAACCAGGGGATAATGTGTCATAGAAGCAGGGCGGAGTCCTTAGCAAACATCCCCCCAGTCAGTATCGGGACAGCAAGTAAGCAAGGCTCTGTACTTCACGGCTAACATTTCCCCATCTTATGGGCAATGATGTTTCCTGCCTGTCCTCTAACAACGTTTGCGTGTGTGTGTTTCTGTAGTCTGAAGGACAGGCAGCCAATCTGTATCTGCTTCTGTCCCATGGACCCAGGCATGGGAGAGACCCAAGCATGGTGGTGCTGCTGATGCAAATCTAACATATCAACTTTGGGGGGACCACTTTCCCACCAACCAGATTCAATGCTGAGTGACTGAGTGACAGGGAACTTAATGCCCACCAAAAAAAGGGGATTGGAATGGCTCAGCTTTTCCCCTGAATTTCTTCTGCCTTCCTTACCTTTTGAGGCTTTAGAAGGGAGTTCCCCTGTGCTGTTCCAGAAGCATCCAGAAGGGGGGGAAAAAAAAAAAGACAGGGACCAGGATGCAGAGGGGAGGGAAACACATTTTCTCTATCCCACCCCTACCTATTGTGTCTACTATAAAGCATGTCAGCATTCTTAGATGGTTGATTTAAAAAAAAAAAAAACAAAAACTGAATTTGACAGTGAAGATTTAAAGATAATTTTGTGAAAAGCACCCTTTTAAAATATTTTACCAGGGTCCACAATACATGTTGCTGTAAAAATTGGTATTTTGCCCTAATCCGGGCACTAGGAAGTAAGAAACATGAGACCCCAGTGGCATCCAGTGAGCTCTATGTCACCGGTGTTGAATGTGTTTCCCCATCATAAAAATGGCCTCATTCTGTCAACTGAATTCCTTTCTCTCTCCATCTCAGATGACAGAATGAACTTGTCCCCAGTTTGAAGCTTGATTGCCACCCACTCTATTGATAGGTATGAGGAGAAATGTGGAGGGATGCTGTGTTTCGTGGAAATAGTAAAACTGGACGGGATCCTACAGATGTTGCCTCCACCGTCAGGTGTAGACATCTACAAGTCTGCATCCCTCCCCATTTCAAGTCACCGAGTTTCACAACAATCCATCCTAATATCCAGTTTGGACCCCAGCCAGGTTCTCAAATGACTTCAGCTCGCATCCTGGCAATGCATCTGAACCTTGACATTTCCCTAAATGATGTATCTTCTACCTTTGCCATTGAAACTGTCTTGAAGGCGTCATTTCAAAATTAAAATTTTATACATGGTCGCCTCACTTTTATCTCTGATCTCACACATGAGCTTCTCTGAAGAGCGTATTAAAATGTGACATTAAAGCATGCCGACATTTGTCTGTATTTATTTGGCTTTAAATACCTTGAATTATTAATGACAGACCAATGTGGTATGCGGTGAGTCACCACACTTCAGTGTTTTAAAGTACAATATATTCATTGGCTTTTCCACTTTTGCTCTATAATATCAACATACTGTTACACAAGTTGTACTTTCTCTATGAATTTTCATGTTCTGTGAGGTATAGAAACAGATCAGCTTTGTAAAGAAGCAGCAAAGTAAGCCCTGAAAATTTAAGCTGTGTGAGTGCAAAATAAAAATGATTAATTTACTAAGTGTTTATTAATGTTTACATTAAGCTGTGCATGACTCAGTATCTTACTCACACTCAAAGTCTGTTGCTTTACCAACTGTCGGTATTATTTTGTGACAGTATATTAAAAACAGCAATAGAATTAAAGAATATACCATATTTTACCCTTTGGAGAGCTCCGATGAACAAATGTTGCTGGGTGCCTTTTTTTTTTTTTTTTAACATCATTAAGAATATTTCAAAGCTGTACCTTTTCAGTTTCTGAGAAGTTGATCGATGATCAATAACATTAGCAGAGATCTTGGCTTATGGCTTGTTTTTCTTTATACGGTGACGCTTCCCGCCCAAGGCTCCTCACAAATAATGAGGCATTAAATGTTATTAACTTTAAAAAAAAAAAAAAAGTTAAAACTAAAGTCTAGCAAAAAGGTCCTAAGAGCTGTTTTGGGGTTTTTTTTTTATGGGGTTTGGACAACACATAGAGAATTTTCCCTGTCATTCAAACTGAATGACACTATTTAAAATTCCGAGATACCTAAGACACATTTGCTTAGTAGGGAGTCATTGCCTACATGAGCCATAGAACATTTACTTGGAAATGAGGTTTTCTTACTTACAAAAAGTTGGAATGTGGGTCCATGACTTACCTTTTCCCAGTTCTGCCTTATCATTGACCTAATACAAGTATGCTTTGGAGGGAAGGGCTGTAGCACACAAGCATGGCGATGGGCTCATCACTTTGGGGCCGGATTTCAGCACCTCCCTGGTGGACAGTACCAAATGGTGCAGGTCAACGGCGTCCATTGCCCCATGGGTAAAACATTGTATGCCAGGATGGTCTGTCTTTGCTGTGCTCCCTTCGAAGCTGCTGAGGACCATGCCCTATATGCAGTCACAACCCAAAAGAGCAGTGGAAATAACACCGGCAGAGTCCAGGTTTGGTTCTCAACTGAACGTGGCGGTGGAAAAATGCCTCATTCAGTCTCCTTTCTGTCACATAGTGGAACAGGTCTGAAATGCATTCTGCAGAATTCCTCAGAGAATTCCCCAGAAGATGAATTCCACTTGCCCACATGGGAAACACAGTCTGGCAAGCTCTATGTCTTGACTGTTCCCCTATCCAAATAAGCTGCTTGTGCCCCAGTCCTTGTCTCAGGTGGGGTTTTTAGGGTCACCCCCCAAATAAGGCAGTGGTTGTAGAGATTAGTAGTTTGATGTGTGATGCTTGCCTTGGGTGGCCATGTGCTGAGTGATAATCCTCAGGTGCCCTGAACGCCGCTCTAGGAACTCACCATATGCATATCACAGGTGGTGGGACTGTTCTTGGACTCGTGCTGGTAACCCATTCAATTAGTGTCTTGGTCTGTAGCAGCTGCTATAACAGAATACCATAGGTTGAGGGGCTTCTCAACAACTGACACTAATTTCTCACAATTCCATAGGCTAGAAGTCCCAGACCAAGGCACATGTAGATTCAGTGTCCAGGTCCTCTTCCTGGTTCACAGATGGCCACCTTCTTTCCATGTCCTCACTTGGTGGAAAGGATGAGGAAGTTCTGTAGGGCCCATGGTCTCCTAAGGGCATTGATCCCATTCGCGTGTGGTCCACCCTCATGACCCGATTACCTCCCGGGGGCCACATTTCCTAATCCCATCTGATTGGGGGAAGAGGTTTCCATTTATGAATTGTAGGGAGACACAGACCTTCAGTCTATAACAATTACATGGGACATGCTTAGTCAGAATGCCAACTAATCAGTGCACAGCTTTTCCTTCAGTTCAGCATATATATTCCTTACCCTTGGTCCACACAGCACAGCTGTATACAATTGGCTTATACTTCATTGCTCTTCTACATATATCAGAAATCTTAATACAGATGATAGTGAACTCCTCATATTTGTATAAATTCAACGTGTTATTACCGAAGGCCTTATATATAGAAAATTCTCTCTTCTTGAAGTTGCTAAGCATTCACAGACTGTCACATGTCATCTTCCTTCCCTTTTAGTAGAAAACACTCTTATTTAAAATGGAAAAACAGTGGCCAGGCTGCATTCTTCTTTTGGAGGCATTAATTGGCCGATTCAACCTAGCTTCTTTTCTCTTTCTCTCACATTTTAGATGGCAGCCAGCTCTTATCTTAGTTGTAATCTTTTTAGAATACCTAGGACTAGAATAAATTGTACCATTCCAGGCATACAGTATAATGACTGCTATTTTAGTAACTTTGCATTGTATTTTAATGGTTTCTGTTGGACACTTCCATCAGCCAACTGTGCTACCAAACCTTGAAATTGAGGATTCCTCCGGGGAAAGGATTTCCTTTCTGCATTCCCAGCAGGTGACACAGGATTGTGTGTGTTGCCCATCACTGCCGCTGCAGACAGGATGCCCTGCATGGTCTATTAAAGGCAGTTATTTGTATTAGTGTCAAGATAAAAATCCCCTTTATTTCCCTCCTTAGGTTTGCTTTTCAGATATTTGCTAGTGAGCTAAGGAGATGGTAAAGGAAAAGGATGGGAATCCAGAAACTCTTCTACCGTTTTGATTAAGAGACACTCAAGTATGTTTTTGGTTGTACCATGTTTACTGTCTGGATGCTATTCTTTATCCAGAAAATGAATGTAAATGGTTGTATTTCATTCTTTCCTCAGGTACAAGGAGAATGTGGCTTTGGGTTTGCCATAGGTCTCCTCTGTGAATTTATGTGATCTTGGGAAATTTAGCCATTACCTGAGAACTTGGTCTTTTGTGTCTTAAAATGAGTGTGTGGGGGAGGAGACAACATTTTTTTCTACTACCCTTCTAGGTTCCTGCCTGGGGCCCTTGTCACAAAAGAGATCAGCAAGAGCTTTGATACGGTAGCCCTAGACATTATTATGATCCATTTGACTTTCTACTTCCCTTATCTATGGAAACATATGTAAGCACTTAGGATCAAATAGTTTGGAGTACTTTACTGGCTAATATAGGTCAGGCCTATCTTCTTCCATCTTATTTGGGAACTCAGGATAGAATGAGTTTTCGATTCTCATTTATATGAACATGGCAGCAGAGTAAACTGGTGTTCAGCAGAAGAGAAAGCAGGTATAAGATGGCATTCTATGAAGTGGTGGTGAACCTTTCAGATTTCTCTGACTTATGCCATGTCTCAGGGAGACAATTGACTTTACGTGTGCATCATAGTTGAAGTATAAGGCCACCTTTGAACATGACTTTCAAGTTAACTTACAGGCATACCCTACTTTATTGTACTTTGCTTTATTGGGCTTTGCTGCATTTTTTTAGCAGATGAAATTTGTGTCAACCCTGCCATTGATCAAGACTACTGGCACCATTTTTTTTTTTTCAACAGCATTTGCTCACTTCATGTTTCTTTGTCCCATTTTGGTTATTCCCACTATTTCCTATCTCTTTTCATTACTCTTCTATGACGTGATGATCTGTGATCAGTGATTATGACTTACTGAAAGCTCAGATGATGGCTAGCATTTTTTTTTTCAGTATTTTTAATTACGGTAGAGACTTTTTTTTAGACATAGTGCTATTGCACACTTAATAGACTACGGCATAATGTAAACATAACTTTGATTGCTATGCACGGGGAAACAAAGCAATTCATATGACTCTCTCTATTATACTATTCCCTTTATTGTGATAGTCCCTTTATTGTAGCTGTCTGGAATGGAACCTGCAGGAAATCCAAGGTATGTCTGTAATATATTTCTTTTATGTCTTAAGACTTTCAGGTGATAAATCCTCCTCAAGATACCTCAGAGGTTCACAAAAATGTAAAAACATGTTTAAAGTTTGAAATGACTCATGTGTTTCAGTATCCATGGCAAAGAACTTCTCTTCCAACCTTAATAGGATTTCAAATTGACATTGACATTTTAGTAAATCAGAATTAGCTTTTCTTTTTAAACTCCAGTGTCTTATGTAAATGGCTGTGCTGACTTTTATGGAATTGAATATTCCAGAAAATGTCATGGAACCTAATATAAAACAAGTTAACATTCTCATTTTTAGATCTTAAAGGGATATGGTGTTAAAATATAGATTTTGATATCCATCCAGCCTGTGCTACATTTTCTATGCATGTGATTTTCAAATTCAAGAGTTTAGCATGTCTGTGAAGGGATATCTATCTTTATTGAAAACAGGTTGAAATTCTGGAGGAATTATTATAATTTACATAAGTAAGAACTGCTTTGAAAGTCAAAGACTCTCTTAATGGAGTGTCAGTAGGTTTCTACAGAGAACATTAAAAGCTTTTCTGTTTTATTATCATGACTCTACCAAAATATCTATTCAATTCTGAAAATCTGCCTCTTGTTGCAAAAATTACTATTCAAAATTTAACTTATTTTCACAGAAAAGATCCTAGAGTGTTACACGCTATACGCGCACGATAAAATTTCTCTCCTAAAGTCTGAAATTTATTATTGATGTGAAAATTGGAAACATTTTTAGAAGAAAACTTTCTTAAAACAATATTGCAGGTTATTGGACACAGCACAGTAAAGTATAAAATTCACAAACTTGACAGAACATTTACACTAATTATAAACTAATTGTTGGACCATATGGCCACGCTCTGATAGCAAGTTGGTTGGTTGCTTTTTTTTTTTTTAATGAATATACATTAGGTTTCCAAAAACCTCCTTTTCTGAGATGCCATTTTACGTGAAATTCTCCTCAATGTTATGATTATCTTTTTATGGTTACCGATTTTATGGTTTATCTTAAGGAATTGTGTCTTTGGAAGGCTTCTGATTCATGTGCTCATAGAACACTAAGTTAGGTCTCTCACACATGGTGTGTATGATTTGACTGGGATGTGTAAGACACAACCACATAATAAAGATCAATTCTTGGGGCGCCTGGGTGGCTCAGTGGGTTAAAGCCTCTGCTTTCGGCTCAGGTCATGATCCCAGGGTCCTGGGATCGAGCCCCACATCGGGCTCTCTGCTCAGCGGGGAGCGTGCTTCCTCCTCTCGCTCTGCCTGCCTCTCTGCCTACTTGTGATCTCTGTCTGTCCAATAAATAAATAAAATCTTTAAAAAAATCAATTCTTGCTCTTTCTCCATCAGAATAGAAGCATCCTTTGACATTCTTGTATTTTATTAGGAATTAGGAATTAGGAATTAGGAATCTTGAATTCCTAAATTCAAGTATGATACTTGAGTAAGTCCTTTAACATATCTCTTTAATATATTCACACTTGAAAATATATTGTTTTTTACATCTTCACACAATACAGGAATGTATCGTGTGGACAGTGTCGATTCTCCTTCAGTATGTCCTGTAAAATTCCTTCTTGAATTATATACATCTTCTATACCACCGCACCACACACACTTAAGCATTTATGCACGTTTATTTTTGACACCTTTGCCCAAAATTGGTATGCTCACATTCCTGCCACTCTCCAACTTGCTCTGTTCACTAAAATCTACATCCTTATGTAAGTTTACAGAAACACATGATTTTTAAACGATTGCACAATATTCAGTTTCATGCACCGTTATTTCGCTGCTTCCTTGTGTTAAACGATAAACAAGCATATTAAAAATTTTAGGAGTTTATCTGGGCGGAAATCCATTCAAATCAGGCATACAACCTAGCAGGTAGAAAGGAACTTCCAGGGGCTGGACAAAATGAAAGTCTTTTATAGGCAGGAGGTTAACATAAGTGACTCCATTTGGGGCCTGTTGTCTTATTTTTAATACTTTGTTTTAATCTTCCTTTGGGGTCATTTATGGACAGTGTTGCCATGAAAACTGTCTTTTTCTACATTTGTACTTTGTGGAAATTCTATAAGAAATTGGAAGCTGATTAGGGCTCAGTCCGTTCCCAGTGTCCACGACACATTATAATGGCGCTGGAATCAACTGGACCCACCGTGCCAATTAGCTCCCATCTCCATAGGTAACTTTTTGTTATTGATAAAATGCAGACTCGGTCTTTCTCATGCGAGGTTGGAAGTGCCCTCCAGTAAAAATGGAAATCACAACAAAACAAGCAAACGTTACCACCAGGAAACTAACAAAAATGTTCCTTGAGGGTCTTGTGCCCCCAACACACTAAATCCTTCATATTTAGCTTCTAAAGGAAGATCTGAATGTTGGCTTTGTCTACCCTTGCCTTATGCCTTGCAGTTTCTGTGATGTGGAACACAGTATATATATTTTTATATATAGCTGGAAGGGAAGTCGAGGTGACAAAAAGGATAGGCAGCATGATAATACGTGTGTGCTAGTTATTTTCAGGAGGATACCATTATTTTAATGGCATGTCCACGCTCCAAGAGCAGTCACCTAGCCCTCCACCAGGCAGCCTACTCCCGCAAATATCCACATCCCACTCTACTGAGTTGCTTGTCCTTGCCATGTCCGAAACCCATTTTGCTCATGAAATGAATTATTTGTTACGTCACAGTGAATGTGAGATTGGACTTTTATGGGTAACGTTAAAGATACTCAGCCTGAAGCATTTTGGAGACTGTCTTCACATTTTTGCATGATCGCGGTACGCAGATCCAGAGCTGTCTGTGCCTTTGACAATTTGCATGAACTGTTGAGTGTCTGTTATGGGAATCTGATTAATGGTGGTATGTGTGACATTTGGGTTCAAGGTGTACAGGATGAAATAGGGGTAGAGGGGAGCATAGCTAACCACCCTCTCCCTGGTCTTCAGGGGTTACTGTTACCTACCAGAATGAACCTCAGAACTGCACATTAGCAAATTGGCTTAGGGAGCTTTGTGACATGGACATTACAGTTTGACCCAGGGCTGTCCCTGGGGCTCAGCCTAAGGAAACTTAGCCAAGTTACATAAAATTGCAGCGTACTATACTCACTTTGCTCTCCACAGCCTCCTTTCTGTACAGGGAAATGCTGCATGCATTTGCTGTCGGCAAATCTTAAATAAGCCATGACCAAGCAAGAAGTTGAAGAAGATTTGGTGCAGTGGTAGTTTAGGGATCGGATAAGACAGCAGTGTTGAATGTGAGCCAACGTGGTGTAAAAACTCATGTTCCATTACGAATTTAGGAGGCCTAATTATTTTGGAAAACCGTGTTTGAGGTGATACTGAGACCTTGTCAAGCATTGAAGGCCATCTGCAACAGCTGGAGCCTGAGCATACCTCCTTAGACCCCAAGTACGAAAAAATATACTTTAATCCACTTATTGGAACTTAGGCAGGACGTACAGAGAATGTAATGTTAATCATTGTGTAGCCTTAGTCATTCTGCTACTTCTTGCTCTGTCCTCATGGCCACCATTTAATAATAGATGGAAAGAAAGATGCATGGTTGGGTCGATGGATGGATGGATGGATGGATGTACAGAAGGACAGATGGATGGACAGCTCTGTAGACAGATGCATAGATGGATAGGTAGATGGATGGATGGATGGAGAGATAATAGGTGATAGGTAGAATAGATAGATACAGGGATGGATGGATGATGGCTGGCTGGATGTTTAGATGGATGGATGTACAGAGGGACAGATGGATGGATAGCTGTATAGACAGATGCATAGATGGATGGATGATAATAGATGATAGGTAGATATAGGGATGGATGGATGATGGGTGGATGGATGTTTAGATAGATAGATGATAGATAGATAATGACACCAAGTTGGGGGAAGATAATACCTATTTATGCTGACTCTGATCGATTTAATATTCTACTCTTCTGTTTTGTCCAGAAGTCTCTAAGAGATCCAAGAATCACTATTCCCCATGTTAAATGCATGGATGCTCCTTTTTTTTTTTTGTAGAAAAGTTCAGCTTCTTCCCCTCAGGGCTCCCTGCCCTCCCAGACCCTGAGTGTGAGTGGATTTCTCTGCAAACATCATTTAATAACATCCCACATGCCCATCCCCTGTATTCTACCAATTTGGGTAGACTGAGCCTTTTCCTTGTGCGGGAAAAGGCAAAAAGGGTTATTGTAGTAAATGTTTAAAAATGGTTCTCATTGGTCAGTGGTACTAAAAACCCAGGACTCTGCCATGTTAAAAGGAACTCATTTAAACATATTTTTTAAAAAAGAACCAACATTTTGTTTCTCTCCATCATAGGGAAAATGTTGGTCTTCGGTGCTTTTGGAAACATTATAAGGGTGGAATTAAGTTGGTGTCCTATTTAAGAAAAGCTAAGACATACGTGAGACTGTATGGAAAGCTGTATACAGCACAGGTCAGCCGAAGGCTCTTGGTCACTGTTGTTGACAGGGTTTGGGTTTTGGACGTAATGGGTGACTCACGCACATCTCAGTTTTGTTAGCATTTCAGGGAATGGTTCCAGCTCTCTAGTTAAATTCACAAACTCCTGTAAGCTTTGCAGGGCATGAGGTTTTCCTTCACGTGCGTCTTGTGGTGTTTGGTCGACTCATGGGATCCAGATTCAGGCAGCGCTGACCAGCAGCTGCCCTAGGGGACACGAGGAGATGTGGCATTACGGCTGTGGGAATCCAGACTTCAGATCCTCACAGATCCTCCTCGAGAGGAAACAAGGCTTTCACATGTGCCGACCCTGTCAATGCCAAGGCGGTCACCGCATGTCACATGGGTTAAATGCAAGCATCAGTCCTTGTGTGAAAACCTCATCAATCCTCACTCTGAAGTTCCTCTTCCCTGAGCTTTCTGCCCAGAATTACGATGCTAACGGTGCCAAGACAGAAGCGACACATGGAAGCAGGGCCTGTTCCAAATAGGGGAAGTCACTAGGCAGAAATTAATATTATATTTATTGACACACGAAGATGCAGGTGGCTCTACACGGCGTCGGATTTTTACCAGTAACTGGCACTTGCTCAAAAAACAGGGTTTGAGAGGGATGCTTGTAGGTGGATGGAAAACAGTTTTGAGGGATCCCATATGAAAGATTGACGTCTCGCTCTTCTTTGCTATTTCTCTGTCTCTCTCCGTCCCTGTGCACCTTTCTTCCTTTTCCTTTTGTGCATGTGTGTGTATACACACACACACACACACAGACTCGCTTTTCTCTCATCTTAACACAAAATACCAGCAAGACATGCCTGTAACAGGATTGCCAAACGACGGTTCTTCTTGGCACAAAATAGTTTTCTATCTTATTGTCTCTTAGATACACGAATGAACACAGTTGCAGGACTAAAACACATCAGGATACATTTTGTCACGTTCAACATTGTAGCGATCCGAAACGAGGGCAGAGGGCATTGTTTTCTAACTTTCTGCCCATCTTTTTTCCCTAAACACATACTCCTTACCTCTGTGGCTTTCTCTGGTCTATGAATCCGTGAATGCTGATGACCGCTGCCCTGTGTGACAAGAGGTTTTGAGGGGAGACATAGGTGATCGAAGGCAAATCGGTCTACACACGTGTTCATTCCCTCAACCGTGAGTAATTCCGAGGACGATGAGAGAGCCGCTCAGTCTTGGGAATTCGGAGATCAGGGGGCTTAGGCGGCTACATTCTGCAGTAGCCCTACTAATTTTCCCAGGTCCTTGCAACTTCTACCCCACGTGTAATTTATATCTTTGTATCAATTTATCTTTGTATCGCCTCCAAAGGCTACATGCTGACACTGTGTGTCGGAAGGCACATGGTTACAATTCATCCATTTCTTATTGCCCGGCTGACCTTCTCGTGTCCTTGACGCTGCACCAATATCCTGCCTTATTTTCCAAACAAACGCGCGCTACAGTCAGCCTTTCTTGCATCTCGGAGTGGTGTGGCGTGGGCGTCTGCACTTGCAGAAGACTTTTTTCTGTTGTCCTGTGTCGTATCCCTCCTTGTTTCTTTAATTTAATAGGTACTGGGAGACGTCCGATTTTGCAGACCTCTCTTAACTGGGAATGACACTGGATTCCAGGGTCATGACCAAACAAAACCTGCGACAGACACGGCAGCTTTCAGCTGTTGTTAATGTTACGGTTAAATACATTTCTATCACCATTCGCCCATTTTATATTATCCAAGCTTATATTGTTATTTTACGACCTCCTTGAGTTCTAGCCCTGGGAACTGGTTTTTATTTGACCTCACCTGTTTGTGACATACTTTTCTCCTCTGAGATATTTAGCCCGAGCCTGAATTTTCTTTTTCTATGCTATGGGCACGGAAATGACCATTCTTGTCTACTGGCTCGATGCATACTTCTTAAATACACTTCTTTTTATGATCAGATGAGTTAAAGCTTTAAATATCCATCTGTAGGAGAGTGGGGTTGCGAATTCTCACTGGGGACGAATACAGTTATTTTCTTACCTGACGCATCAGCCGCATCGAGTGTGACCAACTATCTATCAGTTACAGATATGGAAAGGACTCTGCTCTAGGGCTGAGTGGACTGTTATACCACAATCTGGTTATTTTGAGCTACACCAGTTTTGTTTTGGAATCATTTTCTGTCGCGCAATGATCAGGATCTGCCTTCGGAAAATACTATAAAAACAGATAAGCCGATAAGGGCAGGGTCTGGTAAAGTCAAAGGCGCCTTTGCAAGTTTGTCTCTTTTGTTTTAGAATCATTTTATGTTGTAAACGTGATGGAATCAATGAAGACTTTGATCAGTTTTGAGAGCATCTAGAGTATATTTGGAGGGCGAGAGACATACACACCTGAGGTGTAATATCCCGGGGACATTTTGCAGAGAATTGTCATCTTACGCCATGGGTTGGTGATTTTCCAGTCCTTTCTGTTCCCTCAATGCCTCGCAATCTCCTAAAAATGGATTTTCTCTCTAAATTCCCCAGAATGAAGGAAATGGAGCTCAGGATCTAAGTTTTCCAAACAGCTGCCCACATCGCCTGGAATCCTTGGCGAAAGGCCAGCGGTCCTCCTCTCCTGGCTTTGTGGTCACGACATAAATTACAGCTTTATCAGGGTGGGCAGGGGAACCCGGTACCCACCGGAGACTCTCCACAGCCCGGCCCATTTGGCAAAGATGGCGTCTTTCCTTCCATTTCAGTTCACGTGCCATGGGAGGAAGGATGTGCCCATCGGGACTACAGCATGGCTCGAACCACCTTAGGACACTTCCCATCCGGGCTGGAAACAGGCACAGTGAAACCCAGACCAAACGACCCAACCCATGTTTGCTCCTGGGACCATAAAAAATCCCTCGTGTTGCATTTCCAAATGAGAAGACAGAAGAGCCATGGTCTAGTCTATTCATCAGAATTCGCTACATTTAAATTTAAAAAGAAAGTTCTCGGTTTTTAATTCTAGCAGTAGCTTTTCAAAGAAGCGATGTCTTTGACTTGAATTTTTTCATAATTTGCTTTAAAACCAAAAGTCTTTTAAAAATGTGTTTGAAGTAATCTTGACACCCAACGTGGGTTTTTTTTTAACTCAAAGCCCCTGAGATCAAGAGTTCTGTGGTCTACGGACTGAGCCAGCTTGACACCCCTTGTAAAGCACTTTTATTTAAAGACATTTTAAAAATTATTTATTTTATGGGACGATAGGTGACGTGCAATGTTATATTAGCTTTCAACGTACAACATAGTGATTCGACAATTCCATACAACAGTCAGTATTCACCTCGGTAAAAATAGATACAGTCTGTCACAGGACATTATCACAATATCGTTGACAATATTCCCTGTGCAGAACTTTTCTTCCCCGTGGCTTATTTAAGTTGACTCTTTGCTGGGACTCCTCAACAGCTGGGCCTTCAGAGATACCTGCCCTGAAAGATAACCAGAAGATCGCTCAAAATAGCACTGATCTGAGCTAGTGGGTGAGTGGCCGGCAGAAGGACCTTGTGTCATCCACACAAATACACCAAGATTCCTTCCGTTGCCCTGTTAACCACAAGGCAGGAAAAGAGGTGTGTTGATTTTTGACCAGATTTGCAGGTTAATAGGGGAACAATGCCACAGAGGTATAGAGTATGGGGCAGATGCCAATTTGGTTTAGGGTATGGTGTGCTATGGTCTTTGTGCTACGCCTGTTACGTATCACAGCAGACTCTAAGGTAAAAACCAGCGGGCATTGCTTCATGGAGTATGGGTTAGTAATTTGCCAGAGACATCCAAGGTTGTACAGTACACTTCTAATAATGGAATTTTCCTCTTAACCCTGTATGATGGCCCATTGGATTTGACACCTGGATTAGACCATGGTGCCCAGTTATTTAATGAAACCGATGCAGGTGTCACTGTGTAGGTCATCAGGTACATGTGGTTTTTATCTACAATCAGTTGACTCCAAGTCAACGTGAGGTCACCCCCCCCATTATGTCGGTGAGCCCCGTCCAATGAGCCAAGACCTTACCGGCAAAACCTGACGTCTCTGAAGGAAGACGGAATTCTGAGCCAACTCAACAGCATCTTCTTCTGCCTGAGTTTCTGGTTTGCCAGCCTGTCCAACGGATGTCTGCCTCGTCGGCCCCCTCAATCCCACAAGCCAATCCCTTAAAATAGACTGCTCCAGTCAACTTAACCTATACAGGTGAACACATGTCACGGAGAGCTGTGACTGATTCAGCTCGGTACCACTCCTGCTTGGCTGTTCTCGGAGAAATCGGAAGAATGTAGACTAAAATATAAGTCGCTGTCTGGCATCTACGTCACACAGGCACACACCCACTCACCAAGAGATCTATCAACAACCTGGTATAAAAATAGGCAACATGTACAGGAAAAGAGACTCAACCGTAGATGATCCTGTGGAGAAAACCCCATCCTTCATGCACCTACTCAAGGACACTGTTACCACTCTCCTCCGCCAACTCCTACATCTTGTGTATCTTCCTATCCACTGGATGTACCTGGCACCGTATCAATGTTCTCTTGTTTGTCCCATTCGCAAGGACTTACCTTAGCCTCACTTTCACTGCTCCTGTGGACCTACTTTTTTTGTTTTTCAAACACCAGTTCCCTCTTCATGGAACGTTCTGACCAATCACTGTCTCAATTTCTCTCCACCTGCCCTCTCTCTTTTTTTAAAAAAAAAAACTTATTTTATTTTTTTTCAGTGTTCCAGAATTCATTGTTTATGCACAACACCCAGTGCTCTGTGCAAT
>PISX010020870.1:0-34904 GCA_004024625.1 Mellivora capensis | reverse complement strand
TAGTTTGGGGGTGGAGTCTTTTGGGTTTTCCATATAGAGTATCATGTCATCTGCAAAGAGAGAGAGCTTGACTTCTTCCTTGCCAATTTGGATACCTTTTATTTCTCTTTGTTGTCTGATTGCTGTTGCTAGGACTTCTAATACTATGTTGAACAAGAGTGGTGAGAGTGGGCATCCTTGTCGTGTTCCTGATCTCAACAGGAAGGCTGTGAGCTTCTTCCATGAGTTTAATGAAAAATTATATCAAGAATTATGAAATAAATTTTCATTAAACTCATGTAGCAGAGATGATCCTATGTACTTACACATTCTACTTCATTTCCTTTTCTCTGTGCAGACAGAAAAGAGTATACTGTTTGGCATCCCTTGCAACTTCTCAGGGCTGTGTGATTAGGTACTGACCACTGAACAGTGAGCAGGAATGATGTGCGTCTGAGATAAGGCAGTTAGTAGCTGCTGACCCTACCTTCTGTCCCCCCTGCCCAGCAGTATGGGAGGCCATGAATTTCAGGTGGTGTAACTATAAGATAGAAGGTTGGCTGACCTCTTTGGACTTTGCATGAACAAAATGTGTGTGTTAAGATATTATGTCCCCGGGGTGGGAACTCAGTAATGTGTCAGCTTGGCTAGGCTGAGCCACATTTCCTTGAATTTTGTTCCTCTGTGTTTCTGACTAGTGTGGGCCACAAGACAGATTACTGTGTGGGCTTTGAAGAGTAGAAGTAAAACCGAAGTCATTTTATAACCCATATACATTGCCAATGATCTGCTCTCTTACTTCCTTGGTGTGAAGAGTGGCTGGGTCTGCAATCACCCCAAGTTCCCTTACAGCCTCCTTTAGCTTCTCTGATTCTTGGGCCAGGGTTGTGGTTCGGCTCTTTGACAAAGGGCTCTAGCCTCTGCAGGAGAGCGACACCACCAAGGTTGGAGGCAAGAAGAACTAACAGGTTTCAGGGGTCCTGGGTGGCTCAGTGGGTTAAAGCCTCTGCCTTTGGCTCAGGTCATGATCCCAGAGTCCTGGGATCGAGCCCTGCATTAGGCTCTCTGCTCGACAGGGAGCCTGCTTCCCCCACTCTCTCTGCCTGCCTCTCTGCTTACTTGTGATCTCTGACTTGTGATCTCTGTCTGTGAAATAAATAAATAAAATCTTAAAAAAAAAAAAAAAAAGAACTAACAGGTTTCATTCCATCCTCATGGACTCCAGTTTGGCTTATGCTTGCTTTCCTACATCTTATTTCCATCTTCCCTTCCTGACTGCCTGCCCCAAGGTCTTTAGATCCAGTGTCAGCTGTGAAGACAACGGGCTTACAGAGATTGCCTAATTAGATTTAACAATGATATAAGGTCAACTCCTTGTAAGAAATCCCTTAATATACTCAGTGGTTCTGCTTCTCTGACTGAGTTTGGACTGATATACAGGGTTGCAAAGGATTAATTTGCTACTGTAGCATAGTCTCTTCTCTTTTGACTAAAATAACTTTTCTTTACTTTCAGTTGGAGATATCTTCTTTCACCTGATAAGTTTCAAACTTGGGAAAACACAAATATTTTTGTTTGCCAATAAATTCATTGGCGAAATGTTTCTATTTATGTGCTTTAAGTGTCTCTTCCTAAAAATTGTGAAACTAAAGATATAACTCATCTAATATCTACTATTGACAAAGCCAGTCTACACTATCAAACCAGTAATCCAAAAAGACTGTCAGAAAAAGTTGGCTATGTTTTTCAGTTTAAATAAATGTGCCAATATGTATTTTATGGTAACTACCTTGCTTCTGATTCTATAGATGGATAGGACATGGAGCCCAGTCATATGGATAAACAGGCTGCCATCTTTAATACTTCTTTTTCTTGAATTTATTTTAGAAAGAGAGAGCAAGCAAGAGCATGAGCTGGAGGGGCAGAGGGAGAAGGAGTGGGAGAGAGAATCCTAAGCAGACTCCACACTGAACGTAAAGCATGATGTGGGGCTCGATCTCATGACCATGAACTCACAACCCGAGAAAAAACCAAGAGTCAGATGCTTAACCAACTGTGGCTACCCAGGCACCCCTTTAATACTTAAAAAAAAAAAAAATTTATTTATTTGACAAAGAGAGAAAGAGTATAAACAGGTGGAGTGGCAGGGAGAGGGAGAAGCAGGCTCCCACTAAGCAGAGAACCCGATATGGGGCTGGATCCCAGGATCCTAGGATCATGACCTGTGCTGAAGGCAGATGCTTAACTGACTGAGCCATGCAGACGCCCTACCCCTTTAATATTTCTTACCACCATTCTCTTTTCTAGAGTTCCACAAGATTTTCTCCCAAGAGAACTGCATTCTTTGATGTCTATTGTAAATGAGCAGGGCACCTGGCTGGCTCAGTTAGTAGAGCATGTGACTCTTATCTTGGGATCATGAGTTCAGCCCCCCACTGGATGTAGAAATTACTTAAAAAAAAAAAAAAAAAAAGCAAATAAAAATATTTAAAATAAAGGGGGGTGGCACCTGGGTGGCTCAGTTGGTGGAGCATGCAACTTTTGATCTTGGGGTTGTGAGTCTGAGCCCCCTGCTGTGCAGAGTTTACTTAATTAAAAAATAAAATAAAAAAATTTCAGTGCACTACCCCACTCTATAATGTATCTGAATTCAAAAAACCCATCACAGGTCAAAATATAGCATTTAAAATTGTTACTTTTTACCTTCAACAGTATTCATAAGAAAGGGACAGGCACAAAGCCCTACCAAGGGTTTACGGTGCTTTGGTTAAAAGAGAGTTCACTGAGTCCAGTACTTTGAAGTAGTTCACTTGCTCTCTCTTTTTGCATCTCTGTTGGTTACCTATTGCTCTGTAACAAATTAACTCAAAATATTACAGCTTAAAATAACAAGTACTCATTATCTCCTAACTCTCTATGGGTCAGGGTTCTACAAATGACATAGACCGTTGGTTCTGGCTTAGGGTCTCTCATGAGATCAAGATGTCAAATGCGGCTACTATCATCTGAAGGACTGAATGGGGCAAGAGGAGCCACTTCTAAGGTGGCCCTCTCACAAGCGTGGCAAGACAGTGTTGATTGTTGGTAGGTGGCCGCAGTTCCTTACCAGGTGGACAGCTCCACAGGGCTGCCTGAGTGTCCTCATGACATGGCAGCTTGCTTCCCCCAGAGTAAGTAATCCAAGAGAAAGCTAGAAAGATGCCACAACACCTCATGATCTAGTTTAAAGTCACATACCCTCACATCTGCCATACTCTTTTTTGGGAAAATTTAATATAAAGAATTGCTTATATTACAAAGCTTTAATAAAACAGTATGGTACTGACACAAAGACAGACACATAGATCAATGAATCAGAATAGAGAGACAAGATAAAAGCCCATACGTACATGGTCAATTAATCTATGACAAAGGAGGCAAGACTATACAATGGGGAAAAGACAGTCTCCAATAAGCGGTGTTAGGAAAACTGTACAGCAACATGCAAAATAACGAAACTGGACCACTTTCTGATACCATACACAAAAATAAACTCAAAATGGATTAAAGACCTAAATGTGAGCCCTAAAGCCGTAAAACTCTTAGAAGAAAATATATATAGGCAGTACCTTCTTTGACATCAATCTTAGCAACATTTTTTTAGATATGTCTCCTCAGGCAAAGGAAACAAAAGCAAAAATACAATATTAGGACTATATGAAAATAAAAAGCTTTTGCATATCAAAAGGAAACTATCAACAAGATGAAAAGGCAACTTACTGAATGGGGCAAGATGTTTGTGAATGATATGTCCAAAAGGGGCTAATATCCAAAGTATAGAAATAAGCAACTAAAAAAAAAAGATTGATTAAAAATGGGTGGAGGATCTGAATAGACATTTTTTCCACAGAAGACATACAGATGGCTAACAGATCCATGAAGAGATGCTCAACATCATTAATCATCAAGGAAATGCAAGTCAAAACCACAATGACATGTCATCTTATACTTGTCAGAATGATGGCTAGTATTAAAAAGAGAAAAAATGACAAGTGTTGGTGAGACTATGAAGAAAAAGGAACCTGTTTCCACTCTTGATGGGAATGTAAATTGATGTAGCCACTGTGGAAAACAGTATCAAGTTTCCTCAAAAAAGTAAAAATAGAAATACCATATGATCCAATACTCCACTATTGGGTATTTACCCAGAGAAAACGGAAGAGCACTTCTGAAAAGATACATGAACTGCTGTGTTCATTGTAGCATTCACAAAAGCCAAAATATGGAAGTAACTTACAATTCATTGATAGAGGAATAGATAAAGAAGATATGGCATACATATACAATGGAATATTACTCAGTCATAACAAAGAATGAGATCTTGCCATGGATGGACTAAGAGGGTATTATGCTAAGTGAAATAAGTCAGAGAAAGACAAATACCATATGATTTCATTTAAATGTGGAATCTAAAAAAAAAAAAACAAAAAGCAGAAAGAACTATTAACTAGTAACAGGGTATTAAGTATTAAGGGGCAAAAACAATGCTAAATACAGAAAGAGCAATTATAGGGATCAACCACTACCTGTAGGGCTGAGACTGAGTACCCAAGGAAGAAACAAACTTGGAAGAGCCCTCCTACCCCCACTGCTAGGCTGAGATTCAGACCTCACTGGGGAGAAGTTAGTTATGGGCCACTGGATGGTTGAAGTTTGCTGAGGTGCTACAGGTTGTGGCTGGCAGGTTGGAAACTACCCACTGAAGTGTCACTGAATTCACTGGGAAGCCAACCTCTGAATGTCCTGGCCACCCGTGTGTGTGTGTGTGTGTGTGTGTGTGTGTGTGTGTGTGTTGCAGGGAAGGTATGGTTCTGCAAACCATTTGGTTCTTATACCACAAAAACAAGAAGGTAAATAAAGTATACTAGAAATAGGAAGAAAGATCCTTCATTTGCCTGTGTTCCTTTAGGGCTCTCCACTGACAAAATTAAATGTTGTGCCAGCTGGCAGATGAGAAACATTCACAGGGTCCTAGTTGGACTCCAGTATTCCAAAGTATGTAAAAGAAGAATGGATTTTGGAACTAAGATGCTATAAATTGATAACAGGCACACACAAGGCCTGAGGCACAGAAGTTAATGTACTTGATTATGAAGTGCTCTCCTAGACTCCATTAAGTGTGTTTCATTATATATACAGTATGTGTACCATACTGTCTGCACAAACTAAGCAATTCTGAATTCTGAATATGTTTCAGACCTCAGGGTTTCAGTTAAGGGATTGTGGACCTGACCACTTTGTTGTTAGCAGGTCTTGCTATCTGAAAAACCAGGGGGAAATACAACTAACTCAAAGTCTTCTGCCTTTACTGATGACCAAATCTAATCACCAGCGGGCTTCTAGCCCAAAGCAGTTAAAGTACCTGAGAACCCCAGTTCTTGTTTAACATAAGTAATAAGCCGTGGCTCAGCTTACCCTCTCATATAGCTTGGGTAAAGCTTCTATCAATACACGATTTTTTAATCTCATTGAGCTCCTGGAATTTGACCCAATAGTACTTTTTCCTCTTATGGTGGGATATGATTTTAATAAAAGGACAGAAGCCTTGAGTTATCTCCATTACAGTTCTAACACCAAGGGTTGCAAACTCAAATCTCTCTGTGGGTTAGGCACAAAAATTAAGTGAGTGGAACGGGCAGATATAAGACAACAGGGAGCACTGGTTACAGCAGAAATCTATAGAGCCATGTTTCAAGTAAAGAAGGTCATTGCTACTTAACCCCTGCATATTGTTGCCACACATAGCCAAAAAGCTAGATAGTCTAATTTTTCAAAAGAAGATGGAAATTCAAACTTTAAAATGCAAGAATGTCAATTTTTTTTTATAAACATATTTTTATCCCCAGGGATACATGTCTGTGAATCGCCAGGTTTACACACTTCACAGCACTAACCATAGCACATACCCTCCCCAAAGTCCATTACCCCGCCCCCCCTTTCCCAACCCCCTCCCCCCAGCAGCCCTCAGTTTGTTTTGTGAGATTAAGAGTCACTTATGGTTTGTCTCCCTCCCAATTCCATCTTGTTTCTTTTCTTCTTTTCCTACCCCCCTAGTCCCCCATGTTGCATCTCCACTTCCTCATATCAGGGATATCATATGATAGTTGTCTTTCTCTGATTGACTTATTTCACTAAGCATGATACCCTCTAGTTCCATCCACGTCGTTGCAAATGGCAAGATTTCATTTCTTTTGATGGCTGCATAGTATTCCATTGTGTATATATACCACAAGAATGTCAAATTTTAAAACAATAAAAATGATGTAGGATAAACACACATATTGGGGAATTCAGCTTGTGACTCCTACCCTAACCCTACGTGGTAGGTCCTGTGGCAAATCCTGGTACATTAGGAGTCTTGGGTGGCTGTTACATTAGTAGTCCTCAATGAACCTTGACTCTCTGTACTGCATAATAGTCCCTTTCTACATGGATTCTGGGCTTGGCTGTACAACTTGCTTTGACCAATGGGACATTAGCAAGTATGGTGAGACCAATGATTGATGATCATTTGCTCATTGGGGCTTGTCTTTCTGGAAGCTAGTTACCATGTAGAAGCTTGAATGAATGATAACACACCAAATGAAGAAGAGAGGCCCTAGAGGATAAGAAGCCATTTTGACGAGCTCCCAGCTGATTGCAGTCTCATGAGTAACCTCAGTATACTACGTGGGCCCAGCTGTGTTCAGTCGACCCACACAATTGTAAAAATAAACCACTGTTATTTTAAGCTACTAAATCTTGGGTGTGGCTTATTATGATACACCACATAACTGAAACAGAGGTCATTTATTCTAACTCCTGTATTACTCCTGTTTTACTAACTAAGGTCCAGACAGGGGAAGGGGCCTAGTGAAACGTAGACAGCAAGTTAGTGGTAATAACTTTCCAATTCTGTGCTCTTCTTTCCTATTGCTTTTAATTCTTTTGGTGGAAAGTGCCAGATAAAGACAATGAAACTTCAAACTGTACCAGTGTGGAACTTACACTGTGCCCTGAATACATATAAATTACTGTAATTACTTGATCCTTAGAAATGGAAAGATTTCTAGGTCACTGAGTCCCCTCACTTTACAGGTGCAGAGAATTCAAAACACTAGAGAAAGAGAAAAACAGCCTCTGATATTTAGAAGCTGGCCTGGTACAATTATCCTGGCTTTAATGTTACTAGATGATAGATGGCCCTGTTAGGTAGACCTTGTGCTTTCCTGTTGAACAGAATTTCACAGAACATAAACATCAGATAGGGCCATTCTCTGACTGTGGATAGATCAAGACAGAAACAAGGTCATTCCTTAATTATATTTGGACGCAGATAAAACATGAACATTGTCCAAACCACAAAAAATGACCAAACATCCCCATTCTGGCTGATGAGGGGTTCCTGGTTCTTTAGCAATTACAGATTCTGCCTCAATCTACTGTTCCCTTGTTCCAGGAATGATTAAGATGCCCAATCATAGAAATACCCCCACTTCCTGACAGTATCTAATCCAGAGTAAAGCCTCATTTCCTTAAACCCTCTCCAAAATCACCTAACAACTCCTACCGAGACGCCTATGATTAATTTCTCTTGGTGCGTATTCTCTCTCACTGCAACCGATAATAAACTCAACTTGTTCAATCAGTATGTACCTGGTGGTCTTTGGTTAGCGGGCGCTAACAGACCTGACAAAGTTAACAAAGAGCTGAAGGCAGATTTCACTAGGAGTCTCCAGGTCTCCAGCAGCGGTCCTTCTTAGCGCCTACTCTTTTGGCTAGTATCTGTTTTCCCACCTCTAGAATTAAGCACCATGATAAGAGTCCTTCTTTGTAATGCTCGGAGCTGATTCCTAGTGCCTAGCCTGGCAGAGGCTGGAAGTTTAAAAAACAAGTGTTTCCTGAACGAATGGATACGAGGGGCTCAATATCCAATATACACAGGTTCCCCTTCGTCTCTCAGCTCCTCCCAGTTCGTGGTGCGCACTATAGTTAACTCATCTCCATAAGCCCACTTTCCGCAACGAAATTTCCAAACCTCTCACTTCTGTGATGCCCATGCTCTCAGAGCCTTTCCTTTACCAGAGTTTCGCTCGCTTGTTGGCCCCTCCCACTTCTGAGCCCCAAGTCTTCCCAACGCATCTAGAACCCACCTGTCTTGAACATCTGTCCCTAGCCGGAGACGCTCGCGGACCAACCGTGCCGCTACCTAGGTGTAGACTAGGCTCTGCGACAACCACTGCGCATGTGCGGAAACCGGTCTCACACGCAGGATCTCTGGACGAGTGAAGAGTTACCTCTGAGTTTCCGTCCCGGTCTCAGCCTGGGGCTGCCAGGAAGTCAGGAGAAACTAGCCGGAAGGAGAACCCGCGCGCAGGGCTTTCTGGGATATGTAGTCGTGGAGTGCCCGAGGCCCTTTTTTGGGGGAGCCTTTAATTCTTTAGGTTTGCACGTCCCACAGTGACAGTTCAGTGCTACTTTTGTTCAGAATTCAGCTTCAGGCTGCCAAGAGAGATTAGCCTGAAGTTGACTTCTCATACCCACAACGCTCTGCGGGGCCCCCGGCGCCTGCTGGGAGCTGTAGTCCTCGGTCTGCGTACTGCGTTCGCCGAGGGGGAGGGCGGAGCTGCCGGCGGCCCGGGCGGGCTGGCAGCTAGAGTGGTTAAGATAGCCGCCTCCGCCTCTACCGCCTCCGTCGTCGCCTCCTCCGCCCCGGCCGTTCGCTGCTGCGCGGGGAGAGCGAGGCGGGGCCGCCGGGGCCGCCATGGAGCCCGACTCGGTGATTGAGGACAAGACCATCGAGCTCATGGTGAGTGCGGCCCGCTGGACCGTTCTTCCGTCCGTCCGGCCCCGGGCGGGCCTGCCCATCTCAACGTCCGGCGCGAGGCCGGCCCCAGCGGTTCCCCACCGCCTTGGCCGGGACCGGGGCCCTCCGCTTTCCTGGCCTCGGGGCCGGCGCGGTTCCTCGGGATCCCTGGAGATCTCAGGCCGGACCTGGCCCGGCCCCCTCCATGCTCCTCGGTTCTCCTTCCTCCCTCTGTCCTATATCCGGGCCCATCTCTCGAAGGACCCTCGCTCGATTATGCTGTGGCCTTAGCTCACACTCGCTCTAGCATCTCATACTCCTTCTCTTAGGAGGGGATTTTTTCCCTGAATTTCTCCGGCCCAGGCCTGCACCGCTCTTGCAAGCCCCAGTCAGGCCGAGTGAGATGGTGGTGGGAGGGGGGGGGTACGGAGGAGATCGATCAGGGCCTCGGTCTCCGCGTCCTAGTAGGGGTCTCAGCACCCTCTCCCCAACGTAGGGCTGTGTGGATGCCGGGATAGGCCTTACTAGGGTGGAGGTGGGGAGCTCTGGGGTTTGAGGCTGTGACGGATAAGGGCCCTCTTTCCCGGGCCCCTGTGGTGTCCGGCTTCTCGGACAAAGGGTTTCCTACTCCGCGGTGAGGGATGTTTGCATAGCAAGGCCCCAGGTACTCTGGATTCCATCTCCCAGGAGAGGGAAGCCCTAACTTCATGTTTCCCAGCCTTGCTTTTGGGAAATTGAGGGTGGGGGGGGAAAGGAGAGGGTTCTTCTCATCACTGCCGCCAGTTCTTTCTTATTTAAAAAAAAAAAAAAAAAGAGGAAGGAAAGAAAAGAGGGGGAGAATCCTAGGCCCCTCGGAAAGCGATCACTCTTCTATTACAGACCATTGGTAGCCATGCCAGACTTCCCGGTCTTACCGACACCCCAACCGCTTTCCGTTTTACGACTTGAAGCCAGAAGGGGTTTTTAGAAACAGAACTATGAGAAGGTGGTTAGTAGAAGCGAAGAATTTGCTGCTTGATGGATGGTTTGGTGGAAGAAAAGAAACATGGCAGCTATTACCTGCCAGTTAGAACATTGGGGAAATCAAACTGGGCTCTGGAGAGTTGGGGGGAGGAAGTCTTTACCTCAGCAAAAGGACATGCCCAGGGTTTCTTCCTGTGGAAACCTTGACAGTTTCTTTGTATCTCTCCTAACACAGTAACAACCTCCACCCCTGGATTGAGAGGAAAGGTGAAAGAATCTACTTAACCAAGCAAAATGTTTTCGTAGTCAGATTTTCTCCAGTGTGAAAATGTTTATTGAGTCAGTGATTCCAGTTGGTAGGGTTGGTGACATCAGAGCCACTTCCCCCATTTAATGCTATAAATAATAAATGGTGACACTGAAAGTCTGTTGGATAGCTGCATGGTTTTTGTGGATGATGGTATCTGGGGAGTTGAGATGCATGTTTTAAAAATGGAAGTACAGTAGCATAAACACACAGACAGCTTAATATTTGCTGTCCTTTGCATAATTCACAGTATCTAGACTTCTCCAGTATTCTTTAGGATAAAAAAGTGGCCTTGGTCGTTTCTGTTTTGTGTGTGCACACGTGTGCTTGCTTTTTAAAGGATATTGTCACGTGTGAGTTTTTATTTGATTTTCATTATTAGTTTTTCCTTTTCAGTATAATTTATTGAACTATTATCGTAGTGAAGGTTTTGATGTTCTAAAATTTTGTAGTGGGTTATTTTGGAAAAAATCTCTTCCTGGAATTCCATATATATACATATTCTTTTTTTTTTTATATATACATATTCTTATGGATGTACAGTACATGTCCTCACAACTGGAGGAGTACTTCACATTGAAAAGTTCTAACTTGGTGCCCCTGAAATTGGCTGTTCCCGTGCTCCTTCCATTTCCATTCATTTAAAAAATAAAATGTCTTTATTTTCAAAAGGATTAGAAGAAATACAGTGTACTTCATTTACTATTATTGATTGTATGGTTTAAAAAAAAAAAAACAAGCTCTGGCCTAAATTTATTGGTTTCCCATGCTCATAACTTTAAAAAAGTTTTGAGTATACATGATTTTACTTATTTATGATCTGAAAAGATATTTCAACCTTTCAAGGACATTATAAACCGGGATTCTCAGAAAATTTAACAAAGAGATCAGTTTTGAAGTGAGCTTTTCATATATGGATTTTGATATTCTCTCAAAGGTATACCGGTTAGGACTCTTAGGCAACTCTTTTCATAACCATATATGCATTTATTTTAGTGTAGTAGATAGCACAGGTATTTAACAACTGATTTAGTAAATCCGGGATTGGATGTAGGAAGATAATGCCTTAAAATCTAATTGCATGTGGCTCGTTTTATTCGCTGAATTTTAGTCTCCAAAACTGGGTTAAAAATACTTTTTACATTGGTTTCAAAATAACATAATTGAAAGAGAGGAACGGGTCGAACTGATGGTATGGTGAAAGCCTAAAGCTTGAAATATTTTTAGATTTTTATGAGTCAGCTTCAATACTCAAATATTTGTGATTGTGCTGCCTGTACCAGTTTGGTACTTAATGGTTAACAGGATAACTTTCATTTGATATTCCAGAGAGTGCTATGTTAAAGACAGGAAACAGGCTTTTTGGGTGTCTCCAGTTTGTTAATCTTCATCCTTCCACTTCCTCTGATTTGATTCTTTTTCTTTTTTTTTCCCTTGTACTTTTTTTAGTTTACTAAGAAATAAAGCTGGTGATAGCCCAATAATTAAATCTCCAAAATATGCCCCTCCACCCCCCCTTATGACTCCTACCTCCGTCTCAGGCTGGGTCCACAAAGAGTGCTTCTCCAGTTGACCTACCTCATAGGAAGGGTTCAGTCTTGAGTGTAGACTCTGAACTCTTCATTGAGAGAACTGAATTTATAATTGCTGAGTATATAATTTAACCGCCAAATGACTTTCGTGGCCATATATTGAACGAGTATTGTACCTAGTTTGTGGGACTGTTTTTGAAATTTCTGACTTTGGTAGAATGAGCATTATTATTAATGAGGTAAAAAAGTAGTAATCCAGTTGGAAATATACAAAGTTTACCAGACCATTCTATTATGGTGGATTTCACTGAAAGAAGGAAAATTGCATTATGTATCACATGATGTTTATCCATGCTTGAAATAGGAATAAGAGTTGATGTTCAGGCCCTCATTACTAGAAAGCACTCACAGAGTTGTTAATTAAAAGAGAAAGATGGTAAGTTTTCCCTATTGGAAAATAGCAGAAACTGATGTTCAAGGTTAGGAAAGGTAGCCCTGCTTCCTCTATGGATGTGAGAGCATACCCACACCCCTCCCACAAACACAAATTGATGAGCGGTTTATTGTTAGCTGTTGGTTGGTTCCTCTCTTTGCTCAATGACCTTATGTGACTCATTTTCCTTTTGTGTTATCTCTAAGTGGCTGTATTGTTGAATTTAGTAATATAGGTAAAATACGTTGGACCTTATTAAGAAGGTAAGATACCAGTGCTGTGTTTTTGAGCTGTTGAAGTATGGGCAGGCCACAAGGCCAAGGAGATGAAAGAAATTAAGTGAAGTCATGGAAATTTTTCTCTTTTTCTTTTTGGATCCCCCCCCCCCTTCCTGTCACTGGTTTTCTGACTGGAGTAAGTAGGATTTAGTGACTCTTCTAGGAAATTGAATCTTAGTTTGTCACATCACTTATCTACTCCTAAGCATGTGCTGATTTACCAAATGTAGATTAAATAGACAAGGTTTAAGAAGGATCTGAATGAAATAAACCACATAGATATTTATAGACTCATTTACCTGCCTCAAGAGGTGGCTCAAATACATCATTTTTTGCTGCTGGTTTGGAGTAGTTTAGGTGTCCCTTCAGAATTGACAAGGACAAACATGATCCTGTGAACATGTCTTGGTACCCTTGGCTCTTGATTGCCCTAACCTGAGAACAGAGAGCTAGCACAGGGAAATCACTAGGCTATCATATAGGTTCACAGAGCAGCACATAACAGCCATTTGACCCTTGAACAACATGGGCTTGAACTGTGTGGGTCCACTTATTTTTTACATACTTTTTAAAATATACATTTTTCTCTTCTTTATGATTGTCTTAATATTTTCCTTAGCTTAATTTATGTAAGAATGTAATATATGATACACATGAAGTACAAAATGTGTGTTAGTCACCTGGTTAGTCACCTTATTGATAAGGCTTCCAGTCAACAGTAGGCTATTAGTAGTAAAGTTTAGGGAGTCAAAAGTTACTTGCAGATTTTCTGTTAGGTGGCGGTCAGTGTCCTTAATCTCCCATGTTGTTCAAGGGTCAGCTGTAGAGCCTTCTGAGTAGTGCTATTTGAGCCTATGAATCTTGTACTATGCGGTTCCTGGGTTCCACCTTGTGGTGTTTATACTTTAAGGGAAAGAAAGCACTTCAACTCCTAGTAGTTTCAGTTCTAGACCCCCAGCTTTTCTTCTCCCATTCCTCACTTATTCTGTCTTATAGCCAAAGGGTGGACCAGGGTTCTTCAGATTTTGCTCACGCCCCCCCCCCTTTTTTTTTTCTGTCAGCGCTGATACTAACTAACCAAGTCCATGTATTGAAGGCTACTGATGTTTACTGGAGGGACTTAATAGTCGGCTGTCTGTCCACATTGGCTTAGGTCAAGTCTCAGCAGTTCTCTTTTCCACCTATGCTGAGAAAGTCTTGTCTTAAAATACAGTTTAGATGCCACCTCTTTTGATGTCAATTTACATTATGGTGGCACATGCCATTTTGTTTTTATAACACTGCCTACATGATGTTCCCTGTTAAATGAAATGAATGAATTCTGGCACTTTGTATTTATCTTTGTGGCACTTAGCATATTCTGGGTTCATATTCCTGTCTGTGTCCCTAGTAGAATGATAAACTCACAGTGCCTTCTTATGGTACGTGTTCAGTAAATGTGGAGTTGACTTTTCTTGTTGATTGTTGACGTGCATTATTGCTGTCTGTCTGTATGGTAATTCTCACCTGTATCACTAATTCTCATAATATCTATTCCTAACTCTTATGGGACTTATCATGCCCATCTGTGTATCATAAAAGCTCGTGATCCTGTCCAAATTTCCCTTCCAGAGGCTCTTGTCTTTTGAATCCTTCGAAATGCTGAGCACTTGGGTGTGCATTAGATACATTGACTTAATTAATGAGGTAATTTTTTTCATGCTGTGAAATGTTTTTAAGATTCTTTTTGATAACTTTAAGACAAAAGTCTAGATGAATAGAGGAAAAAGTAGTAAAGCAGACGAGGAGGGTGATGTGTGGTACACGGACATCCCTAGACATTTTAAAACCATTATTTACAGACTTACACACAGCAGAGTGATTTACACACATCCGGAAGAGTGGTTGATAGCAAAGTACTGAGGAAACCAAATTCCTTTTATATCTTTGGATGTGAACTTGCCAAGAGCCAGTAAGTTCTGAGGATTCTGTGACCTTAGAAAAGCATGATTTAGCAACAAGGGTGTGGGCTTTAGAGGGAAGCACCGAGTATGTATCTTAGCCCTATCACCTGCGGGCTGTGTGACCTTAAGAAAGTTAACCTTTCTGTGCTATGCTTTCATTATCGGTAAAAATAAGAAAATGTAGGTTTTGCTCCAAGTTGTTGAGAGGATTATGGGAGAGATGTATGTGAAAACACCTTGCAGACACTTATCTGGTAACTGCTTGCCATACTGACTTCCTCACAAGTACAGGGACTGGGTTTTGTGAAGCTCAGTTAAGACAGATGGTGTTTTAATTTTTACCCTTTAGTTGTTCATGTATTTATTTGTGAAGCTTTGCAGAGGCCTGACACTGAGTCGCTTTTAGCTGTCTGTTTAATGAGGTGTCTTTAGGGGAAATGATGTAATCATACAGAATCAGTATTATCTTGGAAATTCAGGAAGTGGAAGTGGTGTTACAATTACTAAGTATTGCCAGTTAGGCATAATTAGACGGGTACTCTACTTACGGAGAGAATCCACCCAGTCCTGTTCCGCAGAAGGTAGAAGGGGGCTGGTGATTAATTTGTATTACAATTGAGCATTGTGATTTATGTTTGATGGGTTTAGTTTTGATGAGGAAATTAGGATTTTCCAGTTCTTGTTCTTGTTTTAGCAAAGCTGATGATTTTGACCTTTAACAGAATAAGCAGTGGGTATTATACAAGATTTCCTCCCAGGTTCTATTGTTGTTCATTGAATTAGTTGACAAAGGGGGAAAAAAACCTGTTGGTCAAGAATGTGCTTGTTAGCTTCAGTTAAGTTTCTGCTGATCACAATTGCCTAACAGGAAGTTTGTCTTTGTAGGCAAATGAGAGACAAACCAGGAAGACCTGACAGTCCAGTAGGGTATCTCTAACCTGGATCTTAATTTTGTTTTAACAAAATTTAAAGATTGCAGAGTTCTGTGATGTCAGCAGGAAGCATTTTTAGGAAATTCCTTCTCACAGTTAGTCAACAAAGAAGACCTTCCTAGGGTGGAAAACTGTGAAGTAGAAACAATGGGATATTAACACATAAAATGAAAAAAAAAAAAAAGTCTTTGAGTGCAGAGATGGGTAATTATAATAATTATAATGAATATAGGAAACCATTCTAATAGCTTGCTTCAGAGCCACAGAAAAAAAATTAAGTTGGAGCTCTACTGTTGAGAAAAAGGAACTTAAGTCATTTTTAATTTTTATTTTTTTAAGAATTAAATTGAGAATGCTTAACTAGTTTTGGGAACTAATAATAAAACATATTTTGGTTCTGTGAAATGATCACTTGGGAGACTCAAAGAGAAGGGCAGTGGACAGGAAGAAGTCACTCCTGGTCTGGCTTCTGTTAAGCTTTGTAGCTCTTGCAGCATAAGGCCTGCCACCAATTAGGCATTCAGTAAATATTTGAAGGGAAGAGAAGAAAATTAACACAGTAATACAGGAAAAGGCTTGGTGATTCAAGAGGTTCAGAAATGAGTCCATTAGTCAGATTGTGGTTGTATTTTGCCATAATTGCTCAGCATTTTGGTTATGGCAGTAAATTACACTTTGAAAAGTGGAGCACATTCTTTTAGGACTTAGCTACTAGCCCATAGCTTACTAGTTGCTTTTATCAAAACTGGGTTTTCAGTTTATTTTTGGGCTTCAGGGTAATATTGCTTAAAGGGAGAAGCTTGAGCACTCATTCTTTGCTTGAGATTTTACTTATGTGAACTCTTTTAAGTTGTTTGTATTAGGATACTTCCATATGATTGTTGTGGTGAGGCTAATCATAGAATGGTATTTCAGTCACTCCTGTTGCTTTGCCTACAATGTGATACATCGAAACATCTTTAGTTATTGTCTGTGGACTTTTTGTTGACAGATCTTGGAATTTTAAAATTCCTCCATTTCAGCTGGATTTGATATTCTTTGTCACAGACGCAGTCTTTGCTGCTAAACACAGAGCCCTACTTGGACAAGATTATAATGTGTTTTATCATTAATATTGTGAGCCTCTGTTAAGAAATGCTTTTTTAAGTGCTGAGATACGGAGAGTTAGCCCTTTCAGGATGGTATAACTGGTTCAGTTTTATTTTAATTCGGCTAGACTGAAATATTTACTCTTTGGTATTTTTTACTTCTCCATTTTGACGTTAATTAACTCAGGACCTTTGAGGGTGAAGCTTGGTTTCTTCTAACCCAGACTTGGCAGGCCGCGGGGCTTGTTGGAAAGGGCATGGTCTCTACCACTCAGTAGATGTGGGATTTGGGGCAAGTTATTTCTTCTCATTTTTTTGAGAATTAAATATGAGTAATGAATGTAAAAGGCCTGGCCTATTAGTAGTCTTTAAATAAAGGTAGGTATTATAATTACTGTAGGAACATTTTGGCAGTAGGGTGACAATTGAGGAGGTAGGAAATTATGTCCAAGCAAGTCTTTTAACTGCTTTTTGAAGTTTTTATCTTTGTTATCCCATTGAGTGCTTTTTTTCTGTCTCCCTTATATTTTGTTTGTATATTTGCAGTCTAATGGAAGAGTTGGTATGGTAGTAAAAGAATGTTGATACAATGTATGGACTGGGCTTATGTATTTAAAGGTGTCATTTAATAAATTGTGTTTTTTTATAATTTTCCTTAGTTTACTCAATGACCAGCCAGTTGTGGGGGATTGGCCTTTACTGAATCAGAAGTTCAGTCTTAAAATATGCCATGTGTTCTAAAACATCCTATATTTCAGGTGAGGGTTGAAGATTTGGGTAATGTGTAGATTTGATGTCTTAAAGGTAGCAAACCAAAAGATGTCTTGCTAGGTGCCTAAATGTCTTTATTGGGAGATATTTGAGCCCTCTCATATCATTAATTTTGGGTGCCAAATTTTTTGTCATGGTGGTGGAGCTGTCTTAGAAAATGGAGAAGGAAGTTCATTGTAGCCAAATGGTCCGAGACAATTTATGTGGATAGTAGAGTAAGTGTTTAGCTGCTCTCATTTGGAATTACATATTTATCATGAGTAAAAATTAATACTAGTGATGTTTCCTTTTTTGCCATGTAGAATTTCTTATCCTTCTGTCAGCACAGAGGTGAGGAATGCTGCTGCAGAACTTTTATCCCGAATAGCTGACTCAGGGGTTGTAACTTTTTTTCTGTGCCTCAGATCCACCACTCCATTGACCCTTCCTTCCATTTCTTGGTGGCTGTCCTTTGCCGCTGGTGCCATGGTGGGTGTATGGATTGCTTTCTGTCTTTCAACAGTTACCGAAGTGCATGTTTGGGATTTTATTGAAGAAAGCTGGATACAGTAAACGGAAAGAATCTTGGAAGCTGCTTGACTGCTGTCTTTTCTCAGACTAGTCTGAAAGGGAATACCCCCATTCATTCTGGATTGGTGGATCTGAAGTACAAAATATTGTCCAGGTAAGCAATTACCCTGTATTGTTTTGTTATGTGAAACTCAACTCACTGAAAGAAACTTAAAAAACGAATATCTTCACTTTTTCCCATTGATAGAGAAAGGAAGAAATGTTAGATATTTAGGTATAGTGTTCATGTTTGGGATGGATTAGTGAAGGTGTCTGGAAGAATTTCTAGTAGACACTTTGTTTTAGTGTAAGAAGTGCAGTTATTTTTATTGTAGGCCCAAATGGTTTATAGTTATAGTCAGACAGGGAGTATAGTAAACAAGGGAAATTTGTTTGGGGCATAGCTTGTAAAATATGGAAAACAGGTGGTAATTTTAAGGTATTATCTCATGATTTATACCTAATACCAGGTCAAAATAGTTACTGCAGTTATCATGTAAAGTAGTGGTGTTTTATTCTTGGGACTCTTGTAGGGTCTTCTCAGGAGGATTTATTAACTGTGGCAGCTGTTTATTGAACATTTGGTAAGTGCCAGGCACTGTTAGAGGCTCTTCACATATATTTCTTACTCAGTTGGCACATGCTATAACCTTATATTTTATAGTTAGTGAAATGAAGCTCATAAGTATTAAGTAAGTGCAAGTTGCCCTGGGTCATACAGCTAGTAAATGACAAAGCCACGCTTTAGGCTTGAGTCTTTATGTTTCCAAAGTTCTGGCTCTTTCCATGTGACTGCGTTTGCTGAAGTTTGAACTTCATCTTCTGGATTTTCAAATTGCCCATCTGCAAGAGCAAGGTGTGGTTTTCCATAAAGGGTTTCCACTTGGAAAACACATGATAGATCATTGTTTGGCATGGTATTTTTATATCTTGTGGTCTTTCTGCTTGGTGAAGAAATTACAAGATATTAGTCAGTGCATCAAATGAACATAAAGGTAACTTAGGGAGTATAAGAGAGATAGTGCATTTAAATGTCAAAACATGGTGTATACAGGGAAGTATCATTTGCTCTAGTGAACTTGAACCTGTATCTTCTCAGTTCCTCCTTAGTTTTTATTGGTTATTTGAATAGCTCAGTAGCTTATTATGTGGACTTCTTTTGACCTGTGGTTTGTTAGCCTTACAAGTAACAAAGCTGCCTTACATTGACAGTCTCTTGAAAACATGACTTTTTGGGGGGACATGTATGTATATATTTTTTTAAAAGAGTTTATTTATTTATTTATTTGTCAGAGAGAGAGAGAGAAAGAGAGCTCACGCACAAGCAGGCAGAGTGGCAGGCAAGAGGCAGAGAGAGAAGCAGGCTCCCTGGTGAGTAAGGAGCCCGATGCAGGACTCTATCCCAGGACCCTGGGATCGTGACCTGAGCTGGAGGCAGTGGCTTAACCAGCTGAGCCACCCAGGCATCCCTTTTTGGTATTTAATATACTCCCCAGATTATCCATTTCCTTTAATCTTTAAAAAAAAAAACACCTCTTTTTATCATAAACTTACTCTGTGTCGAGCACAATTATAAGCACTTCATATGTGTAAACTTTTTTTATTTGTAGTAACTCAAGGTACCATTACGTATTTACTGATGAGGAAACTGAATGATAGAGTAATTAAATAACATGTCCAAGGTCTCATGACTAGGAAGAGACAAAGATAGGTATGGCAGTCTGGCTTCAGAGAGTGTCCTTCTAAAGTCTGTGCTTTATAGTCTCTAGTATCGAGTGTCGTCCAGTGATAAGAAGAGGGGTGGAAATCCTGAGGGCTAAAACTGAAATCACTGCAAAGGAAAAGGAAACAATTGTTATGTCGAGTATCTACTTCTGACCTTTGGTACAAAACAGTCTAGATCTCAGTTCAGGGTTAGTCATTCAAGACTATCAGGCTGTTTCCCAAGGGGATTCACAGTAGGGTTTGTTGGAGGCTATCTTCCAGAACATTGCTGTCCAGTAGAACTTCTATGGTAATGAAAGTGTTCAGTATCTCTGCTGTTCAATATGGTAGCCACTGGTCACATGTGGCTGTTCTGAAACGTGGCTCTGTAACTGAGAACCTGAATTTTAAATTTTATTTAATTTAAATAGCCACATGTGCAGTTTTAGAATTTACCTTCATCCTGGGTCTGTTCATTGGTTTTAAACCCCAAGAAATCTGATTTGGTCAGCATGCTCAAAGCAATGCCTTGTCCCAGGTATGGCCAGTATTAACCAGCTTTGCAAGACTGATAAGTAAAGCCAGAATTCCAGTCTACTAGTTTATAATGGTATGTGCATGTTGATATGATTAATATAAACCTTTTTGATAGGTAGATTTGGTTACTAGTCCTAATTAATATACCAGTTTAAGTTTTCAGTAAGAAACAGAGTTAGAGGGACCTGAAGACTTAAGCCAAATGCCTGAAATACTGTTCTTATGTGTGTAGACTTGACCTCTCAGGTCAGATCGTATAGTTAGCATGGACTCAACCAGAAAAGTGAGATATTTGCTGGACTGGGACTGAGACAACCTCATTCAGCTTATAGTAGGGATGGATGGTTTTTCCCTATGGCAGAACCTCTTCCTTCAATTTCTTTCCTTGCCACCCCCCCCCCTTTTTTAAAGATTTATTTATTTGTCAGAGAGAGAGAGCACAGACAGGAGGAGCGACAGGCAGAGGGAGAAGCAGGCTCCTCGCTGAGCAAAGAGCTGGATGCAGAACTCAATCCCAGGACCCTGGGATCATGACCTGAGTCGAAGGCAGATGCTTAACCAATTGAGCCACCTAGGCATCCTTCTCTCTTTGCTTTTAACTTCCCCAAACGTTTTCAGATTAAGGCATTCTCTTTTAGACAAGTTAGTACATTTCAGCTTGAATGCATTCTTAACTTCATAGGTCTGGGAAACCCTTCGTTTCCCTTCAGAAAACTGAAGGAAATAAATGCCTTTATCACGGCTGTGATTCATTTTGTTTTCTTTTTTTTTTTTAATTTTTAAAATTTATTTATTTGTCAGAGAGAGAGGGAGAGAGAGCGAGCGAGCACAGGCAGACAGAGTGGCAGGCAGAGGCAGAGGGAGAAGCAGGCTCCCTGCCGAGCAAGGAGCCCGATGTGGGACTCGATCCCAGGACGCTGGGATCATGACCTAAGCCGAAGGCAGCCGCTTAACCAACTGAGCCACCCAGGCATCCCATTTTGTTTTCATTTTTGACTCTAAGAAGGCAGTCAGATTTTTTTTTTTTTTGCTTCCATGTAGTCTATAGACCAAAACAGTTGTATTGGCTTATTTAATTTGGTCATATAGTGTGGGGTGGAATAAGAACATACTCATAAAAAATAAACTCGGTGGTACATTCTCTTTGAATTTTATCATGTTATTGAATGAGCTTGTTTTTAGCTTGCTCTATCATAACTTTGTGACTCACCCTTCTGTTCTGAAGGAAGAAAGAGTAACGTAACCAAATTTGTATTTTAGGAAGTTAACTTTTCAGGTGTGTGCAAGGTGGATTAAAGAGACTGAAGGCAGGGAGACCAGTCAGTTCAAGTGAGCAATGAGGAAGGCAAACCAATGCATTGATAGTGGGCATGATGAAGGTGGATTGGACTTAAGAAAAGATGGAGGTGGTAGGATCTACAGAACTTGAGGATTGATAATTGGAGTAGGTGATGGATGGACTATAGTATGAATTTTAGATTTTTGCCTTGGCCACTAAGATGGATGTTTACTGTCTTTTCCAAGTTGAGGAATATTAGAAGAAGGGCATACAGGGCATGGGAGAGGTAGAGGGTAAAAGAATGAATTTAATTTATAATGAATTTGAGTTGTGTGTCGTGAATCCTCTAAGAGAAGTATCTAGTAGGAATATGAGCATCAGAGAAAGCAGGGGGAGAGAGAAAGATTTGGGAATTTTTATTTTGCTTCACTGGTAGCCCACTTTACTCAGTAGATTTATAAGATTTCTCAGAGTGTAGATTGAGGAATCTATGTATCAGTGTATGGGAATGCTAATGTAAAGACATGGACCGAAGTTCACATGACCTTATGAGATCATATGTGATAGTGATCAAGCAGTGTTACCACTCTCCTTTTCATCTGAACCTGGATAGTCCATTACAGTATGTTCCCAGTCTGCAAATTAGCCCATTATGTTTGGGTTATGATTTGCTTTTTTTTTTTTTTTTTTTAACTATAATGGTTTGTTTAATTAATGGAGGTACAGTTTTTGAAATGTGTTTTTTAAAACTCCACGTTGTCACTATGTATCTTACGGACATTTAAGCAAATTAACTTCCATACATCTCATGACCAAAACAAGGGAAAAATAACCTGAACAGTGAAGGCTCTGGATTAAGTGTGACATGAGAAATGAAAATTTTTTTTTTTTTAAAGATTTTTTATTATTATTTATTTATTTGAGAGAGAGGCAGTGAGACAGCATGAGCGAGGAGAAAGTCAGAGGGAGAAGCAGACTCCCCATGGAGCTGGGAGCCCGATGCGGGACTCGATCCCGGGTCTCCGGGATCATGACCTGAGCCGAAGGCAGTCGTCCAACCAACTGAGCCACCCAGGCGTCCCGAGAAATGAAAATTTGCTCTTTTCTCATCCTGTCTCAATTGTTGACTGCTGCTCATCTAGCTCTGATAAGTGTGATTATGGTATTTTAAAGACATTTTTAATATCACAACATGAAGCCTAAGGACAAGCCAGCTATTTTGTATACTAGTCAGTTGAAGAAACAGTGAACTGTTCAAATGGAGTGAAAATTAGCTGTGTTGGAATTACTGAGATGGTGTGTCAATCTAGTGTGGCATGCATTTAAGGGATTTGTAAGGCAGATGTTTACTGTAGGCTATTTTTACCTTACACACTGACTTCAGGCCCTAATTCCCAGGTGATCTGTAATGCTTGGTTTTGGTAATGAAAGCATGGAGATATGAGGAGTTCATTATAGCTACAGTAAATCAGTACTTAACAAAAAGGTTTTTAGGATACATTGCATATGTGTATGCTACAAAATTCATAAAGTACAAAAGGGAGTAGACATTTAAAAAAAAAAGTTGACAGGTCTCCTGTTCCCTCTGTCTCCAGTTTTCAACCATATTTTTGTGTAGCTTTCATGTATATGTGTGTGTGCTGTATATTTCTTCTGCACCTTGAATTTTTTTTAGTGGAAAAAGTGACATGGTTATGTTTCATATCAGTTCCCAAAGAGCACCCATATTTTTTGAAGAGATAATTTAAAAGATGCATGCTGATTTATTGTAGGTGCTATAATTTGTTAAACCAGTCTGGACTGATACATGTACTGGTTATGGCCAGTCTTTTGCTATTACATATAATGCTGTAAAGAATAACTTAGTGTATATGTCATTTTACATGTGGAGAAGTTTATCTTCAGGAAAGTTTCCTAGGAGTAAAGTTCACTAGATAGATGCTTTTAAAAAATCTGATAGACATTGCCACATTGCCCTCCAGTTGTACTGCTGCAATATATACTCTCAGGACTTCGCTTGAGAATATTTTTTCCCTGATACTCTCATGGTGTTATGTGGATTTCAAGCTGATATTTTTTTTTTTTAGTTGTGCTTCTCCCCCCGCCCCATAACTTTTTATTATGAAAATTTTCATATATATACAAGAAGAGTTGGGGGAAATACAACAAACACTTGTATAGGCTTTCCACCTAGACTCAACAGTTGTTAAAGTTTTGCCATATTTGTATTATTTTCTCTGCTCCATGCCTCCATTCCTCCTTTCCTTGCTACTTTCCTCCCTTCTTCCTCTTTCTCTCTCATCTACTGTCCTTCTTTCCTCAAATATGTATCTTTGTGGTTGTTAAAAAATTTGATAATAAGTTGCAAACATGATACTTCACCCTTTAAATATTCCAGCACTTGTCTCCTAAGAATAAGTATAGGCTCTCTCTCTAAAACTACTCATACACACATAACCATGTACATATAGGTATATGTAGATATATAGATATATAACCACATATTAAATGTAGTTATTTCTATTTTGTATATAAAACCACAATACTATTTTTGTCTGAAAAAATGAAAATAATTCCATAATGTAATATCGAATATTCAGTTAGATTTTCCTAATTGTCCCAAGAATGTCTTTTCTAGCATGCTGCCCCCCCCCATTTTGTTTTAAAGGCCAGGTTTCAAACAGAATACATCCATTGTGTCTGGTTATTATATCTCTTTAATTTCTTTTCATTTGGAACATCCCCTCTGCCCTTTCCCCTCTTCTCCTGGCATTGATTGTTTTTGCAGAGTCCAGCTCAGTTGTCCTCTAGGATGTGCAACTGTTCTTCATTTGTTTATTTCCTCATAGTGTCATTTAACTTGTCTCTCTAGCTACTGTACTTACTGTAAACTGGAAGTTAGGTGAGAACCTTGATTGCAACCAGGTTAGACATTCTGACAAGAATGCTTCATCATAGGTGAAGTGTACTTACTTTGCATTGAGTCATGTTGGGAGGCACTTGATGACAGGTTATCCCATTATGAGCTATGTTAAATTTGATCCCTTGGCTAAGGTGGCAATAGCCAGGTCTCTCATTTATAAAGGTATAATTTTATCCTGTGCTATTAGAAAGGAATTAATGGGACAGTATTTTGGAACCTTGTAAATATCCTATTCCATTACAACATTTCACCCAGTGGTTTCAGCATCCTTTTTTTTTTTTTTTAAAGGATTTTATTTATTTATTTGACAGAGAGAGCACAAGCAGGGGGAGCAGCAGAGGGAGAGGGAGAAGCAGGTTCCTCGCTGAGCAAGAAGCACAACGTGGGACTCGATCCCAAGACCCTGGGATCATGACCTGAGCCGAAAGCAGAGGCCTAACCATCTGTGCCACCCAGGTGCCCCAGATGGTTTCAGCATCCTGATCCTGAAGTCAGTTATTACAATAGGAATTACAAAATTGTGGTTTTCTGTCATTCTGTCTACATTTATTAGCTGGCGTTCACAGAGGCCATCCCTGTTTCTCCTTTCTTTTGTGTACCATCATACTCTCATGGATTTTTTATTTATTTAGTGTATTAACAATCAGTCTTTTTTTTGTAAAGATTTATTTATTTGAGAGAGAAATTGGGGGGGTTGGGAAGAGAGAGAGGGTTAGGAAGAAAATCTTCTGCTGAGCAGGGAGCCCGAGGTGGGATTCCATCCCACCACCCTGAGACCATGACCTGAACTGAAACCAAGAATTAAGATGCTTAACTGACTGAGCCACCCAGGCGCTCCAACAATCAGTCTTTATTGTCTCTGATTTGGCTAATGAGAGCCCCTTCAAGGTAGCACCCTGCTTCCTTTTGATATGATCCCATCAGTCTTTGTCTGTTTCTTGGCTTTTCACTTTCTCTGCATTTCAGGCATCAACCATTTCTCCAAGCTCTGATTCCTTTTAGTGGGGAATGGCATTTAGAAGTCCAAAGCCTTGTTGTTGGGTTGTCATTGCTTTTAGAGCCTTTCAGTAGATATAACTAAAGAGTATATTTAAAAAGAACCATGAGATCATATTAGTTCTGGTTCAAATTTAATATTACAGGGATATTTTTCTAAACCTGTTTGTCTTTAGATTTCCACAATCTAAGGGACCATATTAGTGTATAATGGCTATCAAGTTGAGATAGAAATTGTTATGTAAATAGCAGATAAATAACTCCATTCATTATTGAACATGTACTCAAGCAGGTACTGTTTGGTCATGTGGGGCGTGCAGAACAGAATCAGATATGTACCTTGCTTCCAGAAGCTTACAGTCTTTTACATGAAGAACTGTAGTGCATTGTGAAAGCTGGTAGGGATCATGATGTTTGACTCACCCTTTGAGGCCTAAGCAGAAGTTAGAGATGAAAATGGATGTATTGGGGGAGGGGAGGGCTCTCAGGGCAAAGGTAAACAAGTGAACGATGGCTGGCAGGCAGGCAATGGTCTCTAGTGCCTATAGGGTGGGACAGGTAAGTAGTTCTGTGAATAATATTGGAGTATAAGTTGCGTGGTGGGATTGAGGAAGATAAATTTGCAAAGATAAATTATAACCAAATCTTGGACTTTACCCTTTAGGTCAGAAGTTATGAACTAATAGCCTATGGATCGAGCTTCACAGATATATTTTATTTGGTCTGTATAGATTTAAAAAATTAAGATATGGAGTGCCTGGGCAGCTCAGTCGATTAAGCATCTGCCTTGGCTGAGGTCATGATCTCTGGGTCCTGGGGTCAAGTCCTGCCAGGGTGGACTCCCTTCCTCTCCCTCTGCCCACCCCCCACATTCTCTCTTAAGTAAATAAATAAAAATCTTTAAAAAATTTTGAGAAATTTCTTATCAAAACACTAGTTTCTGGTTTGTCTGAAAATTGGAGCTGAGGAGTGGCTGCCTTTTATTAGAGTCAGGGCTTGTGCTTTCCTGGTCCCTATAGCCCCTGTAAATCTGTCTTTATCTGTCTGGCCCTTACAAGCTTCTGAACATGTGTGATCCTGCAGGATTAGAGTTGGGGTGTGAGGGTGGGAGATGTGATTTGAGAGGAGGAGTGACTGAAAGCTTGAGCAAGGTCTGTGCTTTAGGTCTGGCGATCAGTTTGGAGGATATATTGGAGTAGTGAGACCAGTCCGTAGACTGTTGGAATATTACAGGGTAATACTAGATAGTACAGATGGTGCAGAGAGGAGAAAATGAGACATTTGAAAATGTAGAGTCTGTGTGTGTATGTATTGACAAGAATGTAAATCAAACTCCTCTAAAACATGAAGTCATGCGTTTAAAAAGCTTTGCATTCACACGTTGGCTTCTGGAAGTTAATCACATATTTTCATAATCTATTGATTAATTTTGGAAGACAATAGTAATAGTTTCTTGCATTGTCACTGTGTAAAGTTTAGTTTTGTAATATGCCAATAGCACCTTTTGTCAAAAAATCTAACTCTGGCTTTATTTCTGGAAGTTGTGTATGGAGTGAATATACTATAATTTTTTTTCCTAATTATAGAGCTAAATTTCCAGGCAAAAATATTAGTTACACTATATACTTATTTTTAGAGAGTTGGCTGCTTCATTTAATTTTCACCACAATCTCTGTAGGAAGTTAATCCAAAGGGTAATGAGTTGACATGGGACTGTCTGATACATTTAAAATCACACCTATATTAAAACCATTTATGTTGTTAATTGGACATCTTCCCTGTCCGATTGGGGCATGACTTTATCCAGTTCCATTGCCAATGCTATTACTCTAGATATTTAGTAGCACCGCTGGCTTAGGCAGTCTGAGGGAGAGAGACCTGGAGAGCACTTAAGTGACAAGACTGGGAGTGAGAGTGACTCACACTGACCAGCCATATCTGGATTCTGTGTAATAAGCTTCAGCTTCAAAGGATGAGCAAAGATTGGTTTAAAGGGTATTCGTACATGTTTGTTTTCTATAACTTACGTGTAGTGTAGAACACAACTCTTAAGTGTACAGCTGAATGAATTTTTACATGTGGAAACAGAACACTGTGTAACCTCTACCCAAATCAACATACGGAACACTTCAGGGCACCTTGAGGGCTTCCTCATATGTATACCTCACCAAGTCGGTAACCCTCCTAAAGGTTTATTCTAGTCTTTTTACTGTAGGTTAGTCATGGCTGTTTTTGGATTTTATATAAATGGAATCCTACAGCTTATACTCTTGGTTTTTTTTCCCCCCCTCTGCTTGCTGTTATATCTATGACATTCACCCATTTTGTTGTAACAGGTTTTTTCCCTGTGCATTATTCAATTGTATATATAGTCCATAGTTTGTTTATTTTACTGTAGATTAATTAGTTGGATCGTTTCCAGTCTTTGGCTGATACGTCACACTTCTAAGGTGGACATAAGCAGTTGATTCTATCAGTTATAAAAAACCAGGAGTGGAATTACTGGGTCATAGGATAGGCATATGTTCAGCTTTAGTAGTTACTGCTAAACTATTTTCCAAGTGCTTGGACCGATTTACACTCCTACCTCTAATGTGGGGAATTCCAGTCATCACTTTGTTTTGCTAGTCCTTTTCATTTTAACCATTCCAATGAATGTGTAATGGTATCTGTGACTATGAACTATTGAGATATAATTTACATGCAGTAAAATGTGCTCATTCTACGTGTACTGCTTGAGATTTGGGAGCTACATACACTTATATAACCACTACATGATCAATATGTAGAACATTTCTATCATCCACTGTAACTGCCCCCCACCCCCCGTAAAATTCTCTTACTTCCCTTCGCAGTTCCCCCACCCCTATACCTGGCCTCCGGTAACCTGCTTTCTATAACTATAAATTAGTTGTGTGTGTTGTAGAATTTCATATGGGTGAAATCGTATGGCATGCGTATACTGTAGTCACTCTGTGTTTAGCTTATTTTGCCCAGTGTAATGTTTTTGAGATTCATTCTTATTGAATCACTTTTTCATTCTTTTCCATTGCTTAGCGCACGATTACATTACGCAGGTATACAAGGTCTAGTTTATTCATCGTCCTGCTGAAGAATATTTGGGTTGTTTCCAGTGTTTGACTATTACGAATAAATTTTATGTGAACATTTGTGTTCAAATTTTTATTTGGATATTTCTTTTCTCTTGAGTATACCTAGGAGTGGAATTGCTGGCAGAAAGTTTAGTTCTTCCAAGTAACTGCCAGATCTTTTCCCAAAGTGGTTGCATATTCTTATGACTCTCCCCACAATATATGAGAGTTCCAGTTTCTTTTATAGCCGCATCAGTACTTGGCATTGTCAGACAGTTTTAGCCATTCTTATATGTGTGAAGTAGTGTCTCATTGTGGTTTTAATTCACATTTTCTTGATGACTAATGAGCGTTTTTTTCAGGCGCCCATTGGCCTTTCAGATACTGTCTTTAGAGAAGTATCCATTAAAATCTTTTGACTCTTTTAAAAAATTGAGTTATCTTTTCCTTTTGATTTGTGGGAATTCTTTATAGTTGTCAGGAGACAACTTCTTTGTCAGATACACATTGCAGACATCTGTTCTGTGGCTTGCTTTTTCAGTGTCTTACTGTTGTCTTTTGATGGACAGAAGGTCTTAATGTTTACAAAATTGAATTACAGGTTTTTCTTTCATTTTTTATTGTTTTTTTGTGTCCCATTTAAGAAAATTTTGCCTACTCTAAGGTCTTAAAGATAGTTTACTCACAACTTTATAGCTTTACCATCTTAAAATAATTTTTTTTTTATGGTTGAGCAAGGGATCAAGATTCATTTTTCCCCCATATATTTATCCAGTTAGCTCAGTGCTTTTGTTTACACATACATTAAAACACTATTGAAAAATTGTTGAAGAACATATGAACATAATAAGCTTATGTTTTGTTTTTACAGAATTAACCATGTTTATTATAGAAAAATTCAAAATAAAAATAATGTAAAATAAGAAACAAAAAGAGTCAGAACTTCCCCTGATGACTTACTATTTGGTGTATTTCCCTTCCTTCATTTTTATGTATATATATTTTTCATATATATTTCCACACATAAAATATATATTTTTCACACAAAATTTTTCGTATATATTTTTCACACAAAATCATTTTGCAAACTGCCTTTATTTATTTTAATTTTAATTAATTAATTTATTTTTGAGAGAGAGAGAGCATGTTTGCGACCTGGGGTTGGGGGAAGTGGGGGAGCGAGATTCTTGAGCCGGCTCCATGCTCAGGGCAAGCCTGATGCAGGACCAAATCTCATAACCTTGAGATCATGACCTGAGCCAAAACCAAGAGTCGAAATCCAGAGTTGGATGCTTAGCCAACTGAGCCGCCCAGCTGCCCCTGCAAACTGCTTTTAAAATTCAGCAATACTTGTGGCATTTTTCTGAACCGTTATATTTCTCTTATAATATTTTGAAGGGGTGCTTTGTATATATAAATGTAGAAATGGCTAATTTATTAAGTTAGTTAAATTATTTAGTTAAATTAGTTAGTTAAATTATTCCTTTATTAGACATTTAAATTCTTTTTAAAAAAATATTTCTAATTTGTAGCAACTTAAAGCTGGGTTGTTCTTGTAGTTTGACCTTTGAACACATCTGTGAGTATTTTCTTGGGATCATTTCTGAGGGGTCAAAGGATATACACATTTTCAAGAACAGGTGTATTTTATAAGGCCAGAAGTTCATTCACCCACTCTCTGTTACTTACATGAAATGTACTTACATGAAAATGACAAAACAGACCTTATTCTCTCTAAAAGTGCTGTTTTCTCCATGTTTATGCCATTTTAGAATATTAATTAAAAAATAATACCAATTTGGGTAAAGAATTTAACGAATTATTTCTGGAATTACTAGTGATATTGGATATATTATGTTTGTGGCTATATACGTTTCTTTTGTGAAGAAAGGGAAATGTGTAGCTGTAGTTGTACTCTGTTGATTTAAATCCAGGTGCTTTGGGGGAATGTGGTGGAAGGAAGTCACCAGGGTGAGGACTTCTCAGTTTGTTGTGGCTGGACAGTGTTGCCTTTCTGTGATCAAAATGGCCATTTTTGGGGTAGAAGCCAGCTGCAGAAGTATTTGCTTTCTCAGTGTACCGTCTGTGGCAAGCTTAAGCCGGGCTCTGCTCTGGTCAGATCCTGGCTCCAGATCCTCTTTATGAAGCACTGAGGGATCCATCACGTTTGCCCTCACACATTGCTTCAAGGATGCTCACTTCTTTCAGCCTCCTTTGATCTAGGAGGTGAGGTTCTGCTGGGAATTCCATTCACTTTTTAGGTAGGTTTTTCTTTGTTTACATTTAGTGAATCCTACTTCCGATCCAGTTTTTTCTTTTTTGTATTTTAAAGAAATTCCTTGAAATGTCTTATATACGTGGAGGGCATCCTATCCAGGTTTCTAGTACCAGTGTAGATTGTCTTTTATTTTGACATTCCTTTGATGATTTCAGTTGCACCCATCAGAAATCCCAAACTTAACAGCTCTGTTTCCCTCGGAAGCCTTGCCTGTTTTTGTTTTTGTTTTTTTTCACTCTATCTTTCTGCCCTTAGTCATAGTGATTCCCCTACCCCTTCCTCCAGTGCCTTGACCTAACAAGCATTGTCATCTGTTATTTGTTATTTAGAAGGGTTCATTCTGTCCTCCTTTCTTGCCTGATTAACCCTTGCTTATCCTTTAGAGCTGAGTTCAAGCATCAGCTCTTAGGGGTTGTGTCCCCTAGGTACCCCAAAGATTAGATTCCCTTGTCATATTCTTACATTGCTCCATTCCTTTCCTTTGCTGCTGTTAATATAATTGTAATTAATAAATGTATTGCATAACCCCCCACTAGACAGCTCCTTTATTAGAAAGTAATGTCTGCGGGGACAATGATCATGTCTATCATGCCATATTCAGCTCATAGCATATTCCCAGCATCTAGTACAGTGCGTGCCCTACAGCTGCCTAGTTGAATAAGGAATAAATTTGGGAGGGTAAATGAGAATTACTATCTTGTACCAGAAGTTTATATTTACTTTTAAAATGAATACGTTTGCTCCTTAAATGCCTGGTGTTTTCAGTTTCAGTATCATCTCTTAATTTTAAATGACTTGATCCTGAAGTTTAAACTGTTGCCATTAGAAACTCCTCTCAGGAGGTCCAGAGGCATCCCTTCTTTCCCTTTCTGCCTCTTTGCCAGATTTTTAAACCTGTCATTGACTTCTTCTTCTTCTTCTTTTTTAAAGGTTTTATTTACTTATTTGACAGAGAGACAGCGAGAGAGCGAACACAAGCAGGGGGAGTGGGAGAGGGAGAAGCAGGATTCTTGTAGAACATGGAGCCCAATGTGGGGCTTGATTCCAGGACCCTGGGATCATGACCTGATCAGAAGGCAGATGCTTAACACCGAGCCACCCAGGTGCCCCATAAACCTGTCATTGACTTCTAATCTGTCCAGTTTATTTTGCTAATACTTTAGCTGTCATTTTGAAGGAGTTGTCAGCTGCTGTGACTACTAACTCTTTTTTCTTTGTTTTCCTCCCCCCCCCCCCCTTTTCCATGTGTGTGTATGTGTGTGTCAGTGACTAATAGGAACGCTGTTCCTGGGAGTTGCTTCCTTAGGTCAAGTAAATTTGGTAAATTTCTCATATAATCTCCTCTTGGAAATTGACTTGATAATTGTCATTTTAATAATTTGTTTCCCAGTATTTCCCAAACTTACTGACCCCAGAATGCTTCTCCTCCTTTATTTTGGTTCAAAACCCATGCAGTCCAAGAGCTATTCTTGACTATTTTTGTGCATTTCATCCCAGCTTCTTGTATTCATCAAGAGTTCTCTATCTTCCTGCCAAAGTAATGGCGGAGGGAACTAACACTTCTTAAATGCTAGTTTTACATCCATTATTCCTTTTAACCTTCTATAACTTTGAATGAAAGATAGGCTTATTTTCCACATTTTAGCATGTGAGGAAATAGAAACTGGAGAAGGGATTATTTTTTTCCTCAAGGTTACATAGTGATTTTATCTCTATCATCTGTTTCTTCAAAGCCTTGTGTTCTCTCTCCTTACCACCTGGGGAAGGAAAAGAAAAACTCTTCCGATGGTTTTAGAAGCTGTACTTCCAGCTATCACCTTAGTTTGGGGAATGTTCGGGGGTGGCTTGCACTCTCAAGAGCCAGAGGCCCAGGAGCAGCAGGGCCTCTACGCTCTAATAGGTGGGCAGCAGCTTATTCTCAGTACCTGGGGAGATGGAGAAGAGAAGGCCAAGAAAGGCCTTGACTACCCCTGCCTGGACTGCCTTTATAAGACCTCATGCTTTCTTCCCTCCTTCATTCCAGGCTTGCCTCATTCTCTTCAGTTCCAGCCTTTTCTACTGGTATGTGACTTCTTTGTTGGAATTTTAGGTTGGCTTTTACTAATAACATAGTAGCTAATATTTATTGGGTGTCTGCTTTAATGTAGCCAGCCGTTCCTCTTTAGCCCTCTAAATAGCTGCCTTACTTAAGGTCAGGTAGTGTTGGATCTGGGATCTTAACCTCAGCTCAGTAAATGTTTTCTTAGGGAAAACATACCTTAAGCAATTAAAATCTACAAAATCATGGGTTTGATGTGCTAGTTACGTATTTTTTATAATATTTTTAAATTAAGCATATAGCTCTTAAACATTAAAACATGTTTATGTACCACCAAAAATCACCTTGAATATTAAACCTTGGGAAATGTTCCTGTATTCTACTTTTTGTCTTACCCATTTATCCATGAATAGTTCAGTATGTATCTGTAATAGATGAGGGCATAAGAACAAAACAAAAGATTATCATTATTAGAGATTTTGTTTATTTATTTGATAAAGATAGAGACCACAAGAGAGGGAACACAAACAGGGGGAGTGGGAGAGGGAGAAGCAGCTTCCTGTTGAGCAGGGAGCCTGATGCGATGTGATGCAGGGGCTCCATCCCAGAACTCTGGGATCATGACAGACAGACGCTTGATGACTGAGCCACCCAGGTGCCTGGGAACTAAGCAAAAGATTACTAAATGCACACACACAGGGGTACCTGGGTGGCTCAGTTGTTAGGTGTCTACCTTTGGCTCAGGTTATGATCCTGTGGTCCTGGGATCGAGCCCCGCATCAGGCTCCCTGTTCCGCCATGGTGCTTTCTTACTTTTGTGATGTTCTCTATCCTTTCCAAGTAGCTGATTCTTAGAGAAACATAGGACTGTACATATGCATGTACATTTTTCCGAGTTAAAACTGCGTAATTTATTGATGGTAGATGGTGAGCCAATAAGCTGGCGCAGGAATGCCTGCATGTAGTTGTCAGTTTTGTCGAGGACAGTGATGACACATTTTATGGTATTGACAATCAGTATTAGAGTATTATTCCTATAGTTTATTTTCAACTTTCTCCTTTTTCTCAATTCAGATATGTAGTGACTTTTGCTACTGTTAGTATATACTTAAACCTTACTTTATCCCCACCCTCCATTTGAATGATTACAATGACACCTTTAATGTAGGAAGATAAAAACAAAATAAGTGGGAAAATGAAAATAAAAGAAAAAAATGTAGGAAAAGAAGATGAATGAAGAAATAAAGTTATGTAAAAATGCACAGAATAAGGTTAGTTGTTACAGGAGGGGCACAGATTAATCTCTGCTTGTAATAGTGTTCTTTGTAGCTGTTTGCAGGAATTCTGTATTTTTAGATGATAACTATATTTCTTTTCCTGAGGTTTTTAAATTTATTTGGTGTTTGTACTTGGTAATGCCATTCTCATTACTTATTTGGAATGAAGTGCCTATAAAAATGTGGGTCAGGTTTCTCAGTGTTGGGTTTCAGAGCTCTTTGGAAAATAAGGACTCTCTTTTCTGTTGTGCCTTCTTAGCACAGTCTTCTTAGAGTTTTGATTAGTTCATCCTGTTATGTATGTTTTCCTTTCCCTAGTATCTGTGGTATAGCATGCATGAGATATTCTTGGAACATTTAGTTTTGAGTACATTTGTTTGTTTTAGAATAAAGTGATTTCTTAGGAAAGAAAATAAGTATATAAGAATGTTTCTCCAGCAGAGTACTGTGTCTTTGGCCATATCAAATACCTTTTTTGAGATTTGCCTATTGTATTTGAACTAAATATTTAAGGTTTGTTATGATTTTTTTCAGTTAAAGTGGCAGAAAAGCCAACTTAAAGCTGGCATAAGCCAGAACAAGGAATATGTAATTTGAAAAATTTAGAGGTAGGTGTGGATTCAGGTTTCTTTCTCAGACTCAAAAGTGATACCTCCTGGTAACCAACTCCAGACTCTCCCTGTGGTAGCATGAAGGCATCAGTAGCTCTGACTTTCATCCTGTCATGTTCAAGCTCAGTGGGAAAGAATCTCTTTTCTTTAGCCTTCCATAGAAGCGCTAGGATTCAATTTAGAACATGTGCCTACCACTCCTGAATCAATTACTATGATTAGGCAATGTGGCCAAAAAACAGATGTCCACCATCAACCCCTTAAAATTATAACATATTCTTCTCTGGCCCCGAATCAAGTTTTTGCTCTGTATGTAGACTTTCTGGACTTTCCATGTTAATTATTTGATAACTTAACAAATATTTATTGAGTTCCTGCTGTGTATAGGCACTGTAAGGACTTAAAAACATTACATTATAAATTGGTAAACTCCCTTACCAATTGTTTGTAAATTACACTATTTTTAATAAGTTATTATTTGGAAATGTATAATTTTTACTTTCATTTTCTTATTTGAAGATTTTGTTTTATTATTCATTTATTACTTATTTATTTTAAAAAGTTTTTTTT
>PISX010020869.1:0-34903 GCA_004024625.1 Mellivora capensis | reverse complement strand
TTCACATGTCTGTTGGCCATTTGGATGCCTTCTTTACAGAAATGTCTGTTCTTCTGCTCATTTCTTGATTTGATTATTTGTTCTTTGTGTGTTGAGTTTAATATGTTCTTTATAGATTCTGAATACTAGTCCTTTATCTGATATTTCATTTTCAAATATCTTCTCCCATTCTGTTTGTTGTCTTTTGGTTTTGTTGACTATTTCAGAGAAATATTTTTCAATGCTTCTTGAACTCTGGAACCTAAAAAGTGTTCATTTATAGTAGAAAGAAGAGATAATATTTTAAAGATGACTTTAGGTTATAAAGTCTTATGAGAGATTTTCTGACTGATGCCACTGATTCATACTAATGCTCTTTCATTCTTATACTTAGCATAATGTTATTCATGTTGCAAATGGAAGAATTTCCTTCTTTTTTAAGGCTGACATATATATGTATATATTGCATATATATATACATATACATATATATGTATATTTGAAGTTTCAAATATACATATAGCACATCATATTTCTCTTTTTTTTAATATTTTTTATTTATTTATTCGACAGACAGAGATCACAAGCAGGCAGAGAGGCAGGCAGAAAGAGAGGAAGGGAAGCAGGCTCCCTGCTGAGCAGAGAGCCTGACGTGGGGCTCAATCCCAGGACCCTGGGATCAGGACCTGAGCCGAAGGCAGAGGCTTTAACCCACTGAGCCACCCAGGTGTCCCACATCATATTTTTCTTTAGCCATTTATCCATTGATACACACATTGTTTCCATGTCTTGGCTATTATGAATAACACTCCAGTGATCACGGGAGTGCAAATATCTGATATACTGATTTTTATTTTTTTGGATATATACTCAGATGTGGGATTATTATATTAATTCCATTTTTAAATTTTTGAGGAACTTTTTAAATGTTTTTCATAATGACTTTATCAATTTACTTTTTCACCAACAGTGTACAAGGATTTCATTTTCTCTACATCCTTACCAACATTGTTAATTTTTAATGTTTTCATAATGGCCATCATGACAGGCATGAGGTGACATCTCACTGTAGTTTTGATTTGCATTTCTCTAATAATTAGTGATGTTGATCATCTTTTCATCTAATCTATTGTCCATTTGTATGTCTCCTTTAACAAAACCTTTATTCAGATCCTTGGTCATTTTTTTTTTTAATATTTTATTTATTTATTTGAGAGAGAGAGAGAGAGAGAGTGCATGAGAGGAGAGAGGTCAGCGGGAGAAGCAGACTCCTTGCTGATCAGGGAGGCCGATGCGGGGCTCAATCCCGGGACTCCAGGATCATGACCTGAGCCCAAGGCAGTCGCTTAACCAACTGAGCCACCCAGGTGCCCTTCCTTGGTCATTTTTGAATTAAGTTCCTTTCTTTCTCTTTTCTTTCTTTCTTTGTCTGAATTCCTATATATTTTCAGTACTAATATCTTACCAGATAGATGGTTTTCAAATATTTTCTGCCATTCCATAAGTTCCTTCTTCATTCTCTTTTTTCCCTTGCTGTACAGAAAACTTCCATTTTAATGTGGTCTCACTTCTTTATTTTTGCTTTTGTTTCCTGTGCTTTTGATGTCAAGTCCAAAAAAATTGTTGCTAAGACCAATGTCAAGGAGATTTCCCCCCTAGGTTTTTTTCTAGGCATTGCACAGTTTCAGGTCTTATGGTGAAATCATAAATTTATTTTGAGTTGTTTTTTATGTATGGTATAAGATAAGATTCCAATTTCATTATCTTGCATATGGATATCCAGTTTTATCAAACCTTTCATTAAGAAGACTATTATTTTCCCATTGTATTCTTTGCACCACTGTCAATATTAGTTGAATGTATATGCATTGGATTATTTATGGATTTTATATACTGTTCCATTTATTTATATGTCTGTTTTTGTCAGTACTGTACTGTTTCAATTACTATAGCTTTGTAGTATAGTTGAAGTCAGGAGGCATGATTCTTCCAGTTTAATTCTTCTTATTCAAGATTACTTTTAGTCTTCAAGGTCTAATTCTTCAAGGTGGTTCTTTACAGATTTTAGGATTTTTAAAAATTTCTGTAAAAAAGAAAGCCATTGGAATTTTTATAGGGATTACATTGAATTACTTAGGGCATTTTAATAATATTAACTCTTCCAGTCCAAACACAAATATCTTTCCACCTGTTCATGTTTTCATTGTTTTATTTTTGGCTGTTCAAATAAAAATGCCTTACTGATTTAGCAAAAGAAATGTATATTCTTAAATTTTCTTTTTGCATCTGTGTGTGAATTTTTGATGTTTTCATGGCTTAACAAATTAATCGAAGAGAACCTACTTCAAAGGTATACCAGATAAAATAGTAATTTTGGAAAACATTCCCAAAAGTTAAAAGAAAAAAAAAAAACCTACATTTTTGTTGTTGACATTTTGACAGATGGCATGCTAGAAAACCTCTAGTCATATAATTTAAGATGCCACATGAGTGACAGTTTTTACTCAGCTAATTGACAACCAGGGACAAATAAATCAAAACAAATGCATTATGATAATACTCAAGGGAACACAGTCTGTTAGGAAATGTAAAGTGTTTGTTTTTTGAAAGTGAGACTGATTTTTTGAATTACAACACCAAATAGTTGGTTACTTCTTATAAAGAAAAATACTAGCTACAAAAATAATGATTATATAATTGAGAAGCTATTAGACAGTGATGATATATCAAGGAAGTCTTTCCTTGATGTATTTAATATGTTTCTGTTTAAATAATTTAGCAGAATTTTATGCATTTTCTTCTTTAAAAAATATATTTATTCATTCATTTGAAAGGGACCATGGGAAAGAGAATCTGAACTCTGTGCCCAGTCCAGAACCCAACATAGGCCTCAATCCCATAACTGGGAGATGATGACCTAGCCAAAATCAAGATTCCAAAGCTCAACTGACTGAGCCATCTAAGCACCCCAAGAATCCTTAGCATTATATTCAAAGAGATCTTAAAAATTATAGTCAATATTATTATATGGAATTTATATTTAATATTTTTATTCAAGTATAATCACAAAATTTCAAAGTCTCATAGAAATCTCATGGATGTTATTATTTCCACCCTTACCATTTTTCTTTATGAGATATCTGATAGAGATTCAAAAATAAATTGCATTTGTTCAAATAAAAATTGAGGAGACTGTGAATATTAACAAAGAACTCACATTTCTCATTATGTGATGTAGGAAATATAATAAGAGTAAAAATAAGTGCTTATATCTGTACTTGCCTAAAGAGTGAGTTAAAAAACTTAATCTTTAATAAAGTAAAATAAATTTTCTCCTGAAATTTTCTAGCTAATTGCACCATTAGAAAGGAGAACTAATCCACCTCAAAATACCTGCTGTAGATGGCTTATATTGTGCTGCATGCACACTGCTCAGTTCATGACAAAATATTCAAAAGTCCAAAGTAAAATGAGAAAAACATGTAAATTTGAAGTTTTTTTTAAAGTTAATATATGTTTTAAGTATTTAAGATTCTGTTTTTATTCTGACTTCATATTATTTTTTAGTGTTAAAATGGTTTCATTTTATTAAATGCTAGTCCATGATAGTTGTGGACTTTGCTTTCATTTTTATTTGGAAGAATGCAGAAACCACACATGAGTCACTGGAGGTTTTGGGAAGCACTATGGTTTCATGGAATGTAACATTATGGGAACTACGATCGAACCTCACAAGATGCCTTCATGGTATTTACTATTATCCCAACAGAAAAGATGATAAATTGAGGCTCAATAAATACTAAAGTGTTCCAGGTCATCTAACAAATAATGAAGAGGTGATGGCAATTCAAAGAGAAACAAATTGAAATCAGTTAGGGATTGATGAATTAGTTTACCAACTATCATTGATTGAACTATTACTGAGTATTCTTCCCTGTCTTGGAAATATAAAACCATCTCTAAAAGTGATACATTGAATAATTACTTTTGTCATATTTCTTAGAGTCAGTCTGCAACATTTAAATGTGGCCCTTTGCATGCTGTCCTTGGGATGCCCCTTCACATCGCTTTCAAAGATGAGTTTAATGTCTAGATTATAATGTGGATCTAAGCAACAAAAGGTACAAGCAGGAGTTTAGAAGAGCCTTTTGTTTGAGAGGTGTAGACTGATCGTTCTTTGAGAGAAAGGCAAGAATTAAGTTTTAAAAATTAAAAATAGGTTATTAAAATAAGGGTCCCTCCCACCTCAGCATTGGAAATTGATTCTCTTACTGTAAAATCCACTCTTTCAAAGCTTGGGCATCTATAAATTTGTAATAGAGATAGACACACCAACTCTGGTACTTTTAGGGTATCTTGACATCATATCTTCTACTTTTAATATAAGTAGAAATTGGAAACTTCATAATCCAGAACAGGTGTAATAGAATATCTAAATAGAAGTCACATCTTTAGAGGACTCCTTATTGGAGCCCAATCCTTCCAGACTGACAAAACTATTTTGGAGAAACTTCAAGGAGCTGGTTTTCCTACAAGTGGGAGAGACAGAGCCACAGAAGAAATGCTTCATTACTGATATTGATATCTCCAGAATGGAAAGAACCTATGAAGCATACATCACATCCTTTTTTTAAATCTGAAGAGAAAAATGAACTTTATATATGCTTTATTATATTTTGATCATTAAGGAATATCCTGAGAAACCTAAAAATCTTAACTGAGAAGGGAGTGGGGAAATTAAGAGTCTGTCAGGAAGATGAATCCAAAATGTAAAGCATGGAAATAGCTACTTGGGTTTGGAAATCACTTCTTGAGAATGAGAAGTGGTTGAACTTAAGGAAATATTTGTTTAACCACGAGAAAAGTAAAACATGGGTGATTAAAGCAATGCAGTTACTGTGCTTGGGGAGGATTAATGAGAAATTGAGTGGTGGAAAAAAAATAAAAAGGAAAAACTTACAGCAGTTGAAGCTGGTGCTTGAAGAATTAATGATAATAGTATTAAAAATAAAAATTACCAGTCTACTTGGAAACCATTTTATAGCAGTAGAGTCAATTAGGCAATAGTATAACTTTCTAAACAACCTAGAGAATTGGCATCTACCATTATTTTGCTTTATTTAACTTTTCCTGTCACAATAGATTGGAAATATAAGAAGACAGATAAATTAATAAGGTGGAACTTTTAAGGGCAAACAGAATGTTTTAGAACCATGTGACAATTTCTTTTCTGTAATTGTATTCACACTTACTAGACAATTTAACACATTTTTATGACTTATTTCTATTTTGTTCAATTATACTATTAAAATTATAATTTGTTTTTGGAAGCTGGGGCTACAACAAATAGAAAATTGAAGAAACAATGTAGGAATTCCCCATTAGTTAGATTTTCTTTAGACTAAAATATTATGTCTTCTAAGTCATGGGTAACAATTCACCACTTACAGAATGCTTAATATTTTCCAATGTCATTATCAACATTAAAAAGATGCTAAATTGGGATGCCTGGGTGGCTCAGTGTGTTAAAGCCTCTGCCTTCAGCTCAGGTCATGATCCCAGGGTCCTGGGATAGAGCCCCACATTGGGCTCTCTGCTCAGCAGGGACCCTGCTTCCTCCCCTCTCTCTGCCTGCTTCTCTCCCTACTTGTGATCTCTGTCAAATAAATAAATAAAAATCTTTAAAAAAAAGAAGCTAACTTGCTCCTAATGCTTTTCATTTTTTATTTGATTAATTTATTTTTACTAACATATAATGTATTTTTGTTTCAGGGGTACGGGTCTGTGATTATTCTTACACAACTCACAGCAATCAACATAGCACTTACCCTCCCCAATGTCCCTCATCCAGCCACCCCATCCCTCCACTCTCCTCCCTTCCAGCAATCCTCAGTTTGTTTCTTGAGATTAAGAGTCTCTTATGGTTTGTCTCCCTCTCTGGTTTCATCTTCTTTCATTTTTTCCTCTCTTGTCCTATGGACCTCTGCCTTGTTCTCAAATTCCTCATATAAGTGAGATCACATGATAATTATCTTTCTCTGATTGACTTATTTCGCTTAGCATAATACCCTCTAGTTACATCCACGTCATTGCAAAAGGCAAGATTTTGGATTTTTAATCACTGAATAATATTCCACTGTAAATATACATCTTCTTTATCCAATCATCAGTTGATGGACATCTAGGGTCTTTCTATAGTTTGGCTATTGCAGACATTGCTGCTAGAAACATTGGGGTGCACATGTCCTTCCAGATCACTATATTTGTATCTTTGGGATAAATACCCAGTAGTGCAATTGCTGGGCCATAGGGTAGTTTTATTTTCAACTTTTTGAAGAATATCCGTACTGTTTTGCCGAGTGGCCTCAACAACTTGCATTCCCAACAACAGTGTAGAGGGTTCCCTTTTCTTTGCATCCTCATCAACACCCGTCATTTCCATTAATTTTAGCCATTCTGACTGGTGTGAGGTAATATCTCATAATGGTTTTGTTTTGTATTTTCCTGAAGCCAAGTGATGTTGAGCACTTTTTCATGTGTTGATAACTATTAGGATGTCTTCGCAGAAATATCTGTTCTATTTCTTGATCGGATTATTTGTTCTTTGAGTGTTGAGTTTGAGAAGTTCTTTATAGATTTTGGATACTAGCCCTTTATCTGATATGTCACTTGCAAATATCTTCTCCCATTCCCTTAGTTGTCTTTGGTTTTGTTGACTGTTTCCTTTGCTGGGCAAAAGCTTTTTATCTTGATGAAGTCCCGATAGTTCATTTTTGGCCTTGCTTCCCCTGCCTTTGGTGATGTGTCTAGGAAGAGGTTACTGCCTGTGTTCTCAAGGATTTTGATGGATTCCTGTCTCACATTTAGTTCTTTCATCCATTTTGAGTCTGTTTTTGTGTGTGGTATAAGGAAATGGTGCAGTTTCATTCTTCTGCAGGTGGATGTTCAATTTTCCCAACACCATTTGTTGAAGAGGCTGCCTTTTTTTTCCCATTGGACATTCTTTCCTGCTTTGTTGAAGATTAGTTTGCCCTAGAGTTGAGGGTCCATTTCTGGGCTCTCTATTCTGTTCCATTGATCTATGTGTCTGTTTTTGTACCGGTACCATACTGTCTTGATGATTACAGCTTTGTGATAGACCTTGAAGCCTGGAATTGTGATGCCACCAGCTTTGGTTTTCTTTTTCAACATTCCTCTGGCTATTTGGAGTCTTTTCCAGTTCCATACAAATTCTGGGATTTTTGTTCCATTTCTCTGAAAAAAGTTGGTGGCATTTTGATAGAGATTACATTAAATGTGTCAACTGCTCTAGGTAGCATAGACATTTTCACAATATTTGTTCTTCCAATCCGTGAGCATGGAACATTTTTCCATTTCCTTTTGTCTTCCTCAATTTCTTTAATGAGGATTCTATAGCTTTCTGAGTATAGATTCTTTGCCTCTTTGATTATATTTATTCATAGGTATCTTATGGTTTTGGGTGCAATTGTAAATGGGATCAACTCCTTAATTTCTCTTTCATCTGTCTTGTTGTTGGTGTATAGAAATGCAACTTATTTCTGTGTATTGATTTTATATCTATCACTTCACTGAATTCCTCTATGGGTTCTAGAAATTTTGGGATGGAGTCTTTGGGATTTTCCACATAAAGTATCACATCATTTGTAAAGAACAAGAGTTTGACTTCTTCTTTGCTGATTCAGATGCCTTTTATTTCTTTTTGTTGTCTGATTGCTGGGCTAGGAATTCTAGTACTATGTTGAATATCAGTGGTGATATGGGATATCCTTGTCCTGACCTTGGGAAAACTCTCAGAGAATATATCCTCTGTGGGTTTTTCATAGATGGCTTTTATGATATTAAGTTATGTATCCTCTGTATGCCTACAGTGTGAATAAATAATTAACCAAGAAATTATTAATTAATTAAGCAATAAATTATACTGTAGTTTGTTAAGTGCTTTTTTTACATCTATTGAGAGTATCATGTAGTTCTTGTTCTTTCTTTTATTAATGTACTGTATCACATTGATTGTTTTGTGGATGTTGAACCAACCTTGCAGCCCAGGAAAGAATCCCACGTGGTCATGGTAAATAGTCTTTTTAATGTACTATTGGATTATATTGGCTAGCATTTTGGTGAGAATTTTTGCATCCATGTTCATCAGGGATATTGGTCTGTAATTCCTTTTAATGGTATCTTTGTCTGGTTTTGGGATCAAGGTAGTGTTGGCCTCATAAAATGAGTTTGGAAGTTTCCCTTCCATTTCTATTTTCTGGAACACTCTCAGAAAAATAGGTATTAAATCTTTATATGTTTGGTAAAATTCCCCTGGGAAGCCATCTGGCCCTGGACTCTTGTTTGTTGGGAGATTTTGGATTACTACTTCAATTTCCTTGGGGTTATGGGTCTGTTCAGATTTTCTATTTCTTCCTGGTTCAGTTTTGATAGTTTATAAGTCTTTAGGAATGCATCCATTTCTTCCAGATTGTCTAATTTTTGGCATACAGTTGCTCATAATATGTTCTTATAATTGTTTGTATTTCTTTGGTGTTGATTGTGATCCCTCCTCTTCCATTCATGAATTTATTAATGTAGGTCCTTTCTCTTTCCTTTTTGGTGAGTCTGTCCAGGGGTTTATCAATCTTATTAATTCAAAGAACCAGCTCCTAGTTTTGTTGATCTGTTCTACTGTTCTTTTGGTTTCTATTTCATTGATTTCTGCTTTGATCTTTATTATTTCTCTTCTGCTGGGTTTAGACTTCTTTTGCTGTTCTTTCCCCAGCTCCTTTATGTGTAGGGTTAGATTGTGTATTGAAACCTTTCTTGTTTCCTGAGAAAGGCTTAAATTACTATATACTTTCTTCTTAAGACCACCTTTTCTGCATCCTAAAGATTTTGAACAGTTGTATTTTCATTTTCATTTGTTTCCATGAATTTTTAAAAATTTTCTTTAATTTCCTGGTTGACCCATTCATTCTTTAGGATGATGCTCTTTGGACTCCATGTATTTGAGTTCTTTCCAACTTTCCCCTTGTGATTGAGTTCTAGTTTCAAAGCACTGTGGTCTGAAAATATGCAGGGAATGATCCCAATATTTTGGTACTGATTGAGAACTGATTTGTGACCCAGGATGTGATCTATTCTGGAGAATATTTCCTGTGAACCAGAGAAAAATTTGTGTGTTTTGAACATATCTGCAAAGCCCATCTGGTCCAGTGTGTCACTTAAAGCCCTCATTTCCTTATTGATCTTTTGTTTAGATGATCAGTCCATTTTTTGGGGGGGGGTATTAAAGTCCCATACTATTATTGCATTTTTATTGATGTGTTTCTTTAATTTTGTTATTAGTTGGCTTATATAATTGGCTGCTCCCATGTTAGGGGTATAAATATTTAAAATTGGTAGATCTTGTTGGATAGTCCTTTTAAGTATAATATAGTGTCCTTCCTCATCTTTTATTATAGTCTTTGATTTAAAATCTAATTTGTCTGATATAATGATTGCCACCCCAGCTTCCTTTTGATGTCCATAGCATAGTAAATTGTTTACTACCCCCTCACTTTAAATCTGGAGGTGTATTTGCATCTTAAATGAGTCTCTTGAAGACAGCATATCAATTGGTCTTGTTTTTTATATCCATTCTGATACCCTGTGTCTTTTGATTGGGGCATTTTGCCCATTTACATTCAGGGTAATTTTTGAAAGATATGAATTTAGTGCTATTGTATTGCCTGTAAGGTAACTGTTACTTGTATTGTCTCTGGTCCATTCTGGTCTATGTTACTTTTAGGCTCTCTTTTTGCTTAGAGAACCCCTTTCAACATTTCTTGTAGGGCTGGTTTGGTGATTGTGAATTCTTTTAGTTTTTGTTTGTCCTGGAGCCTTTTTATCTCTCCTTCTATTTTCGTGACAGCCTAGCTGGATATAGTATTTTTTAGCTGCATATTTTTCTCATTTCATGCCCTGAATATATCATGCCAGTCTTTCTGGCCTGCCAGGTCTCTGTGGATTGATTTGCTGCCAATCTAATATGTCCACCTTTGCAGGTTACAGACCTCTTGTCCTGAGCTGCTATCAGGATTTTCTCTTTGTCTCTGAGATTTCTAAGTTTTACTATTAGATGTCAGGGTGTTGACCTATTTTTGTTGATTTTGAGAGGGGTTCTCTGTGTCTTCTGGATTTTAATGCTTGTTTCCTTCCCCCGATTAGTGAAGTTCTCCACCACAATTTGCTCCAATATAACTTCTGCCCCTCTCTTATTCTGGAAACCCAATATTCTAGTATTGTTTCATCTAATGTTATCACTTATCTCTCAAAATCTCCCCTTGCAGGGCATCTGGGTGGCTCAGTCGTTAAGTGTCTGCCTTTGGCTCAGGTCATGATCCCAGGGTTCTGGGATTGAGCCCCACATCAGGCTCCCTGATCAGCAGGAAAAGCCTTCTTTTCTCTCTCCCACTCCCCCTGTTTGCATTCCCTTTCTCACTGTCTCTGTCTCTCTATCAAATAAGTAAATAAAATCTTCAAAAAAATAAAAATCTCCCCTTGCTATCCAGTAGTTTTATATCTCTTTTTCTCAACTTCTTTATTCTCCATTGTTTGGTCTTCTATCCCCAATTCTCTCTTCTGCCTCATTTATCCTAGCAGTTAAAGTCTCCATTTTTGATTGTTCCAAATTAATAACCTCTTTGATTCAACTTGGTTAGATCATATTTCTCCAGGAAGGGATTCTCTAGTATCCTCTCTTTTTTTTCCTTCCAAACCCAGCTAGTATTTTTATAGTAATCATTCTGAACTCTACTTCCAACATTTTACTTATGTCCAGTTTGACTATGTCCCTGGAAGTTGGTACTGCCTCTTGTGTTTTTGTTTGTTTGTTTGTTTGTTTTGCTTTTGTTTTTGTTTGTTTGTTTGTTTTAGGTGAGTTTTTCCATTTTGTCATTTATCCAGAGAATTTGGGCATATTTTGGTCTGTTAGAAGAAACTGCCTCCCAAAATTTTAAAGAAAAACTTATATATATACACAAAAATAAGATTAAATACAATGAAGGGATAGAATATGACTGCAAAAATGAAAATTAAAAAAAAGATTTTAATAAAAAATTGATAAAAAGTTGGTTGAAAAAGGAAGAAAAATAAAAGAGAGAGAGAGAGAGAACATGATCAGGTGGGTGACTAGAACAAAGCTGTATATTAGATTTAGGGTATATTTTGTTCTGTTAGAAGAAACTGCATCCCAGAATTTTAAGGAAAGAAAGAAAGAAAATATGTATATATAAATCAGGTTAAATACAATGAAAGGAGAGACCATGATTGTAAAAATGAAAATTTAAAAAAAGATTTTAAAAAAGGAATTGATAAGAATTGAGTTGAAAAGGAAAGAAGAAAAAAAAATTAAAGAATAGATTAAGGAAAAATAAAGAAAATTAAAAAATTACTTTGGAAGACTAAAGAATCATGGGGATAAAGCCACGAATTCTATGTGTTGTATTCATTCCCCTAGTGCTGGAGTTTTGAAGTTCTCATTGATTGATAAACTTGCTCTTGGTTGGGTGTTCTTGCTGATCTTCTGGGGAAGGGGCCTATTTTGGTGATTCTCAAGTGTCTTTGCCCCAGGTGGAATTGCACCAGCCTTGCCAGGGGCCAGGCTAATTAATCTGCTCAGGTTTGCCCTTGGTAGCTTTTGTTCCCTGAATGCTTTCTGTACAGCTTTGGAGGATGAGAATGAAAATGGTGGCCCCAATCTCTGGCTTCAGAAGAGCTGAGATCTCAGGGCCCCACTCCTTAGTGTGCCTTCAGAGAAAAGCAGTCAGTCACTTCTATCTCCCTGCTTTGGGTGCACTCCATGCTCACCCAGCCTGTGACTGAGCATTTCTATCTCTGGCAAAAAAAACCCAGCAGATTCCTCCAGTGTGCTCCCATGCCACTCCTCCCAGAGGGTAAAGGGGAGTCTCCCCAGATCTGCCCCAGGTGGGGCCCCTGCTTGAAGAGCAATGGCCCAACTGTGCTACAGATCTTGGTTTATGGCAACCCTGAGCTCAAAGCTCACTCCTTAGCTCACCCTTTGCAGCCAGCTTCCCCACTCTGATACCTTGGAGCTCTGCCAAACTCAGGCACCCTCTGTCTTTCTGTGACCCTGAAGGTCCTGAGACCACACTGTCCCAGTGAGGGTTCCACCCCATGCTTAGCTGCTGGAGTGACATCCCGCACCGGAGCTGACTTCTAAAACTTCTGATTTTGGGCTCTGCTGATCTCTCACTCACTAGGAGATGATTGACAGAGGCTCTCTTCCCGCTTTGGTCTATCTTCCCAAATATACCTCAGATTCACTTCTCCACATGTCCTACCTTCCTGAAAGTGGTTGCTTTTCTGATCACAGAGTTGCTGCTATTCTCTTCTTTGATTTCCTGTTAAGTTTGTGGATGTTCAGAATGGCTTGATAATTACCTAGCTGAATTCCTGGGACTGGATGAAATTTAGATCTCCTACTCCTCCACCATCTTTCTAACACTCCATTCCTGATGCTTTTAAATTAGCATGCTATAAAGAGAAAGATGGATATGCCCTTGTCATTACTTTTGTGTTTTGGTAGAAAATACATGACTTTCTCAAGGATATGCTACAAGCCCAGTTGAGCTAGGATAGTGAGAGCTGAACATCAGATGTGAGAGGCTACTATAGCAGTAAACCAAAAATGAATGTTAAATATTTAATCACTTGTTCTGATGGTAGGGCAAGAGTCTAAAATTGAAGGAAACACTGACCGCCATCCCTATCCCCTTCTACTTTTCCCTGGGAACAGTGAAATTGGCAAAGAGCAGGTGGATCAGTTCAGTGGTCATTTCACTCTTGAGGGACCACAAAACAAAGGCTCTGGGGTAGAGAGGAGAGTGAGAGGGAAGAGTTATCAGGTGTATAAAAGTACTGAAGACTGAGTCAGTCTGTAAAAAGATGTCCTCAGGATTTCTCCCTCCTTGAGGTTTCAGCAGAGGCACCTGAGTAAGATCTCTACCCAAAGCCTCATTATAGTGAATGTCTAATTTTTGATTTCAGAGATGGAGAGATACAGAATGGTAAGTTTGTACACTCTCTAACCATCAACATTCAGAATTTCTCCCCTTTTGGGGCACCTGGGTGGCTCATTTGGTTAAGCATCTGCCTCTTGGTTTTGGTATAGGTCATGATATCAGGGCTGTGTGATTGAGCCCCATGTTGGGCTCCATGCTAGATGTGGAGCCTGCTTAAGATTCTCTCTCTCCCTCAGCCCAACCTCCCTCTCTAAAACAAACAAAACAAAACAAAAAACCAAAAAAATCTCATCTTTAATATTTGCTAAAGAGACCTTAGGTTTTTGTTTTACCTCCATTTCTATAAACCTCTAATGAATAAAATATATTCTAAATTATAGTTATGTAAATTTTACTTATTTTCTACTATAATTCCCAGTAAGTTCTGAACTTTTTAAATTTCGATTTTAAAACACAATTCTAAATAGTAGTAGCTATCAATAATCACAAATAGTAAACACATACAGAAGGTGAATATTTTCTTTAATCATTTTTTCCTATTTCAATAATTTCTATGTGACTATTTTCCACAGAGAATAGATTTATGGAAGGCATGTAGTCTGTTTGATCTTACTACACTGGCATAAACAGAGTAATTGTAACTTTCAAAGGTTAACTAACCAAGACAGAATAAAACCAGGAACTTGAGGGAACAAATTGATGTGAATAGATTTCACTCACTGGCTGCCTTCAGGAAAATGCAGTAATCAACTTTATCCTGACTGGATAATGATGTCACACAGATTAGACAACATAAGCAGAGACTGTATGTTTAAAGTCCTAGGGGAAGGGTAGAATTCAGCATAAAAATCTGTAACATTACTCCTGTAAGGAAATGTCAAAACATCATTGAGGAACATGATGAGAAGATACTAAAATTCATATATATTTTGTTGGATCAAATTTAAACAAAGTTCAATACATATTATACATTTTATAATTATTTCTAATGATTTACTTAAAAAAAAGCCCACGATTTTTATAAAATAACAGAGCTGATAGTTGGCAATTACTGTGGGAGATAAGTAGACAAAATCTGAAGGATTGAACAATTTATTTCATTAATTTTTATTAATTATTAAGTGTTTTTTGGAGAATTGAAGCTTGAACCCAAAGCTTAATTGACCATAAATAGTAAACACAGTATTAACATAAATAAGGCCAATTTTGTACATAATGTATTCATGCTTTATTGTTGTTTGTTTGTTTGTTTTTAATGACAACCTACATTAGAAACTAAGTTATATTTTCTACTTAAAAGTAATTGTTCTGGTGATTAGAATTTTAATGCATATAGATATTCTGTAATGTATATGTAGCTCTGTAAGAATTCTTCCTTTGCCAGTTGTATTAGTTGCTCCTCTTCCTTTAGTATAACTTGTGTAACGTGGCTTTGACATTTAGTTCTTATTTAAGCCTACTTACTTTACAAGAGAAAGAAAAATCCAGTCAGTTCATCCTTCCTTTTCCAAAAGCCCTTTAAGATTGGATAGATTTCTATGTCCTTCAATGATATAAAGGCGAATTTGATGTAATCCTCTAATTTTATAAAATATCCTAACTTTAATATTAAAAATGGTAATGGTAATAGTCATGGAGTTGCATAAAATACAATATAGACAATGTGTTTGATATTTCTTAACTTTGGAATACCAAGTAAGTATGTGTCACTTGCCACCATTTTGAAAATTGTCCTTTGGGTGTTGTTTTCACACATTCCCAAGGATCTCTGGTATTTGCTTATTCAATCCAAAATATCAGTGTAGATTTCTGTTGCTGAAAGTGAAAAGTGAAAAGACCTGGTTGTGAAAAGTGAAAAGACCTTTGGTTTTTTGCTGCTATTACCCTCTCCAGTCCAGGTCATTCATGGAAGCACCATCACCCTGACTGTACCTTAGCTTTTGAAAATAGCAATATCCAAACCTAGATCAATTAAATCTAAGTTTGGGGGTTTGTGGTTAAGCATCTGATTTTTAAAAACTCTCCAGATGACTCAAATTTGCATCTAGAGTGTAAGCCTACTGGTGCAGAACATTCAGTTGCTTAGTAATACTATGACAGCTCCCAAGAGAGCTGGCTTGAATTCTAATACAAGATATTTTCTCTTATATTAACCCTACTTTTTTGGTATCCTGGGTTAACAGTTAATGATAGACATTATGGGGAGCAGCACCTGGTGGTTCAGTCAAGCATCTGTCTTCAGCTCAGGTCATGATTTCAGGGTCCTAGATTGAGCCCGGATTTGGGCTCCCTGCTCAGCAGGAAACCTGCTCCTCCCTCTCCCTCCACTCCTTTCCCTGCTCATGCTCACAATCTCTCTCTCAAATAAATAAACAAAATCTTTAAAAAAAATGACAGACATTATGGTTCAGATAAGGTAATCTGTTAGTCCAACAGGCATGGCCTCAATCATTTAATTTTTAAAAAGCTAAGGTACAGCAGCAGGAAGTAAGAGGGACATTATAATACACTCTATATCCTTATTACTCGCCCCCCAACACACACACCCCCCCACACACTGACACACTACTCTCTTTTTGGTAAGAAAATTCTCTCCATTTTTTTCTAAATTGTAATCAAGATGATACATGCATCTTGAATCATGAGCACAAACATCTAGCCCGCTGCACCTGCATCCAGATTTAAAATGACCTCACAAGTTCTTCTCAGAACATGGTACAGGCAAGCAATAGACATTTGTTTTATCGAGGTACTTATGTTGAGGACTTTCTAAAAGTCTGCTTCATGAAACTATCACTTTAAAACAAAGCCAGCACTGAATTGAACAGTGACTTAGAGCAGGGCTCTGAGTGCTGGACATGTATTGACTCGTTTATTCTTCAGAACAATGCTATGAGGTAGCCTTTCTGAGGATCTTTTCAGGTAAGGAAATATAGACATTAAAATATTAATAACTTCCTTAAGTTGTGGAGGTAATGAAGGGCAGGTCTGATGCTCAACCTGGCAGTCTAGCCGCAAAGCCAAGACCTTACACACTGTAGTCTAGTATCTTCTGAGGCTCCCCTTGTGCAAACTACTAGCCACTTCCCAAACAAGTGCCTCTGTCCTGGCACTGAGCATTTCACTATATGGAACTGAAATTCCAGAGAAATTACAAAACAAATGGTTCAAATGCAGATAAGATTTTTAAATTTTGGCTGAATAGCTTTTCATTTGCATTTAAAACATGGAGCCCAAGACTCCATGGTAACATTCCACTGCAAAAAACTCAGAGATAATTTGTGTGTGGTTGTTGCATAGTTCTGCTACCAAAATGTCCTGATATATTTCCTTCTCTCTTCCTTTACAAATTGTTTTTATGTTCTATTAATAATGTCTCATTTTATTGTATTACATTTTTATGGTACCTCCATTCATTTGCTTGTTGGAAGTAGACGGAATATAAACGAGCAAATACCTTGATTTACAAAAAAACTTGGTTTATAAATTACTTTGATTTATAAAAAATTAAGTCAATTATGTAGGAGCATTTCCTACATTATGACAAGCAACCAAAAGTAGAGAAAACCTTCTTGATGATGGAATTTTTTATTAGCCTTTTAAGTGGCTTGGTGTCAATTTACCATTGACTGACCTGGTTCCTGTGATTGAGCAAGGCTTTTTATGTTTGCAAAGAATGGAATTACATTATGATGACCCATTAATGTGGTAAAATGTATTACTTACCTCATTTTACTAGGGAAGAAACTAAATTTCAGGAATTTAGTTGGTGTCAGTTCTTACAGTTTCTAAGTAGCAAAATTAGTGGTTGAGATAAGATATTTTGATTCTAGACTGAATATATTTTCACATCAAGAGTATGGATGAATGACTCACCTTTTTTTTTTTCCCCTGTGACATTTATTTTGCACATGCTGGTAGAACACAGGAGAAATTTCAAGGAGGGGACCCCAGAAAAGTCCAGGAGATAAATCCTAGGTCAGAATTTGTACACAGGACTAGTGAGGACAAATGAGACAACAGGTACAAATGAGGCAATGGTGGAACTGTGGACTGGTGAATTCTACTGATGGAAATGTAGGCAAAAATACAGATGAATCACAATAAGAATGCATATGAATAATGACAGTTCATTTTAAGGAAATGAAATAACAAATACCACCCTTCCCAGTTCCCGCTCAGTATTCAAGAATTCTCAGTTTTTAGAATTACTAATGTGTATTTAGTGAAGTGATGGCTATATTCAGTGTCACAGCCAAAACTGGGAACTTTATTTCAGAACTGTTCTCGCTCTCCTAGAAAAGTCCTTTTCCTCTTCTTGATCTGAAATGTGAACATAACAGTAAGCACTTTGCACATGTAATGTCTCCCCCAAGGCTGGTCCAAATTATCTTCTCATAGTTTTAGGTATGTTTGTTGTGTGGCTGATGTCTCACATTGTCCGGCTGTTCATAAATAACCTTCTGGATCAGACACAACTCTAAAATCAGAGGTGAAACAGTAAGTAAAATGAAGTAAAGTCATCACTCAGCTTCAAACTGTTTGGTCTATTACTGAGAGTCCAGGAACTTCCTGTTTTACAGAAATATTTGGTAAAGTGATAGCCAATATTGATATTTAGTCCCATAATGGATGAAGCCACATTCTCCTAGTGAAGTTCTCATTGATTAGTTTGGATTTTATTTTGTTAAGAATATGTTCAGATTGATAATCTTAGAATCAGAACACACAGATTAGGTCGATTAAATTTATAATGGACTCCTGTCAAAAATTGCCTAAGCCCACATTAGGAATGGTCAGAGTTGTTTCAATAGAACTGGGATTTTTTTTTTTTAACTAACTGGCTAAGATGTCCTCTTTTATGATAATGCTGATAGAGCTGTTATTCGTCTCAATTTTCCAACTCTGGTTTTACAGTAGACCACTCCCCTCTCTTTTTATAAATCCATTCTTCCTAAAGATGAATTAGAAGTTCAGTGGCATTGCAGTTCCTTCGGAAGGTATTTGGACTCCCTCAGGTGACTTTACATTGCTGCAGTTCGTTATGCCTAATTTATACCTAGTAATTTCATTTTCCTCTTTTTTTTTTCTTTCTTTCTGTCTCTCTCTCTCTCTCTCTCTCTCTCTCTTTTGTAATTGGTAGAAGAGAAGAGAGACATATAGTAATTTCCAAATTCTGACAAAAATAGTAATGCAAATGTAACCTTTTGCTTATTTAGTTCAGTTTCATGATATTTTATACTTTCCTCCCAGAAAAATTGTTTCTAGCGCTATTAGATTCTGGGATCCTTGAAAGGAGAGACCCTATCAGTAATCATCTTTGTATTACCACTGTCTAGCAGGGGATGTCAAATATGGTAGGCAACCAAAGCGCATGCACTAATTAAATACCTACTGTATATATCTACTATATATATGTGCTGTACACACACATTCACACAACACACACACACACACACTATTAGTCAATTATTATTTTTTTGGTCTCCATTGCTGGTAGTGTGTGTGTGTGTGTGTGTGTGTGTAGTGACACTTTTCCAGAAGTATTTTTAACATCTTTATTATATATCAGATGAACAAATTTAGAGTAAAGACAAGAGTGATCTGCTGACAACAGAAGGAAATACCTTTTCAAGAACAGATGGCATAGCTTCTGATACTTCCAGATACTTATAACAGCTGGTCAAATTTGCAACAGTAAAGGAAAACATTTATTTATAAATAAGTATGTGGTACTACACACTGGAACTTCCTATAATTGCTACACACATTAATTAAGAATTGAAAGTAAAAACAGCAGTTGAAATGTGTTTTGCAGATTTTAGCAAATAATTTAGAATTGTGATGCAGTATTTTCTACCCAAAGTAGTTTATAAGTAATTGTATTTCTTTCTGAAACTCAATTTTCTCAAATGTGTATTTACACAGAAAGGTAAACACATCATTTATGACACAGACCAACAATATTTAATATTACAGGATAGCTTATGTATCATATTTCATCAAGTTAGATTTTTGTTAGTGACATGCATAAACATAATTAAATTACACTCATGTCTACTATTAAAAATAACTACTAAGAAATGTCTTGTGATTCCTAGTATCAGATATTGTAACATCATGCTAATATATTTTGATGAGATTAGTATTATTTAATATATGATGAGACATCCAATAATGCCAGATGGACTAAGGCAGATCAACAAGTCCTGAGGGTATATAATAATCATGTAGAGGAAGAAATATAATTACAAATTATAATTATATTTAACTTGATTTTCTCAAGAAAATGAATGAAACATAATTGCTGTTTAAGTATATACTTGTAGTTAATGAAAGCTGGTTCATGAAAAGAGAAAATATGAAGGGATATTTTGCAATAAGCACCAAAGTCAAGGAAGTGTGAATTAAAACAAGGAAGTAAATTTGTGGCACTAAATAAGATCTTAGATTAAAAGTACTCATATAAATTCCAGTGATGATGCAAACAATGGTTTACCTCTAGACTCTGAATAAGATCCAGGGTACATAAGCTGTTATATAAATGAAACACAATGCTTGAATGAATTTATTGCTGAGCAGCAGACAGATTTCCCAAATGTTTGGGTATATCTCCTATCATACAAATGGATCATAGTTCCATGGAACTTCATGGGATTTCTCACAAGCAAAATCAAATGCCCATAGGTTGTGATAAAACTTTCAAATTGTTGGGATGCCTGGGTGGCTCAGTGGGTTAAGCCTCTGCCTTAGGCTCAGGTCATGATCTCAGGGTCCTGGGATCGAGCCCCGAGTTGGGGTCTCTGCTTGGCAGGGAGCCTGCTTCCTCTTCTCTCTGCCTGCCTCCTTGTGATCTCTCTCTCTCTCTATCCAAAACAAACAAACAAACAAAAAACCCTTCAAATTGTTATGATGACACATGTTCTGATTTTTCTCAAATCAAAAATATAAATGTTTCTTTTTAATTTTTAAAAATATTTTATTTATTTATCTGTCAGAGAGAGAGAGAGCACAAGCAGGCAGAATGGCAGGCAGAGGCAGAGAGAGAAGCAGGCTTCCCACTGAGCAAGGAGCCCCACGCGGGACTCAGTCCCACGACCCTGGGATCATGACCTGAGCCGAAGGCAGCAGCTTAACTAACTGAAGCACCCAAGTGTCCCAAAAATATAAATGTTTTTAAATGAAAGAAAATGATAACAACAAAAAATCTGTTTTTTTTTTGTTTTTGTTTTTTTTTTTTAGGGAGAATTGTGAGAAACATTTCCTCCTGGTGCTGGCCTGGAGAGAAACAGTGGCAGCTCTGGACCCATCTCCTGTATTTCTACTATTGAAAAACAAGCCACAATATCAAGGGATAAGGGAAACAGTTTTGTCCTTTTATTACTGCCCTAAGGGCAACAAATGCAAGATGGCCAGCCACTATATAGATTTGTACAAGATGTTAGCCATTAATCTCTGCAGTTTCTAACCCTGTAGCTATTCTGAAACTGTTCTAACTGCTGACTTTAGTATCATTGTCTGCAAAATTTATCTCTGGGTAAATCTTTGTTCCACAATTTATTCTTTCCTCTCTTCCTTCCTTCCTTCCTTTCCCTTTTGTCCTCCTGTTCCTCTAGTGGACAAATGTAAGTTCTTCTTTGCTTTTGCTTAGGAAGGAGTCCAATGTTTATGGCAAAGTATACCTCAAGGGCTTGGAGACCCTCCTGCTATTTTCTTTAGCTATTTAAAACCAAAAACAGACAAATTGAGGAGACAAGTACAGTATTATAGGTGGAAGATTCCAGCCTAACAAACAAAACTTCTGCAGGAACGATTGCATAATAATCCTCCACAACCTCTGGAGAGGATCTAAAGATCTAGAATCTGAAGAGGCTTTGTAAAACTAAAATTGGCTGTAACCTCTCCTTTAGCTTTGAGAATCTCAAATTTTGAAAAATCTGATATCGCTATTTGTATTGATTATTTGATAATGTTAGTGATTGATCATGTGATGGCCATATATATAAAATAAATGTTTTGTACATAAATGCATACACACAGAGACACATACATATATATATAATGTAGCTTTGATGTCTGTAATGCAACAGAAAAAAAACTTTAAATAGAAGATTTTCTACTTAAAATGAGAACTTAAATGAAAAATTTCCGGCTGCTTTGTCAGAAACTTTACAGCTGCCTGTTCATATGTTAGTAAGCCACTTAAAGCTCACAGGACAGAAGGACAAAGTTTCTAAAAGCAGTAGTTTTCCTGATAAAGCTGCAAAATCTGCTGCCTAAACATAGCAAACTTCGAACTTAGAAACTCCACTTGTAATACATTGAGAAACCATTGTTCATTTTTAAAAATATGCTTCATGAAAAAATATGCTTCATGAGAGAAAATAAATAGATAGATTATTAAAGGGACTAAAAGAAATTTGAGCAGACTGTGGGAATTACTGAACAAAATAGTATCTATTCCAGTCAGTGTTTGCTTGGTTAGTGTTTTTGTGTCATCAAAAATTAATCTAAATAAAAGAAGGATTTTAAAGACACCGATAGACTTTAATTGTGCTTACCAAAAAAACAAAAACCAAACAAACAACAAAAAAAACAATTTAAAACATTTTAGAGAGACCTGTGATTTGTTTGAATTTTTATAGAATTTTTGTTGCAGAATCTTTACTCCCCAGGTAAGCACAGGAAGTTCTCCCGATCAGCTTTACCAGGAATCTGCAGCAGATGGATTTCATTGTTTGTAATGAAATTGTTTCAATGTTTGTAAAGTTTGGAAAGACTAATTTTGATGTGTATTATGTCTGGATTGTCTGATGTCTTTCCTTCTTCAAAAAGTAATACTAAGTAGTAAAGGGTCTTTTAATAATTTCCACTTTGGGGCACCAGTACATTTGGATCAGACAGAAAATGTTACTTTGTTTCTTCTATCATTCAGGAATTATGCAAATGCTTACAGATTCCAATCCTAAATAGTGCCAATTTATAATTCAGATTTCAGCCCAAATGTCACCAATTTGAACCTTTTTTATAGGTTTTAGGACAATGTATCCTTTCTTCATAGTGTTACAGTTAAATTATTATGTATGTGTATTTATATGTATGTATATATGTTAATGTTTATTTATGTATGTATGTAGATTATGTATGCTTAAAATCGTAATTGTACTTAATTGGAGTTTATAATTTTCTACACTGAAACTTAAACTTCTATAAGAGCTGAAATCAATTTGGTTAATACAATGCCTAACAAAAATAAACACTTAATGAATATTTAGGAAAGAATGGGTTTATGAATGAATTTTTTTTTCCTTTTTTAGCACTAAACTTACTTATTTGACAGTGGGGCTATGACTACAGATACAACTCAGCTTCCAAATCAACAACTGATTGTGTCTTTAGGTAGACAGTGCATTGAGTCGTTAATTCAAAATTGAGTATATGGGCTCTCTTCATCCTATTTACAATTTTCGAGATGCTGGTGAATGTATTAGAGTTAATTTAAATATACTGATATTTAATAAAGAAGCTCTTTTGCTGTTTTTGTGGTTATTGCTTTACATATATATGTTTTAGGTGGCATATAATCAGATAGAAAACTTATATTCATGGAGTACTTTTAAGTATTTTGCAGGGCTGCTTTGGGTTTACTGTGCTATAAATTCTTCCATGATTCAATGTCTTTTTTGTCTGTAAGTACTAACAACTCTGATTTCTATACTGTTTTTCTGTGCCAATATTTTAGTACATGTAATTCCCTGGTTTCCTGCTTCATAGTTTTCCCATTCAAGCATACATGCTCTTGTTCACTCAAATGAACATTTGAAATAGAAAAGAAAAAAAAAAATGTCCCAGAAGTGCTACCTGACTTGTTTCCTCAGATTGAAATAGACAGAAACTGACTCTTTAAACTTCTATTTAATAGTGAAAGCAAAGCATTCCTCTGTCAAGTTGGAGGTGGAGGAGGTTAAAGAGGCTTTTATCCTGATAAGTTCTGGGACATTTTTTTCTGATGAGAAATCAACCTCTATTGTGGGGAAAAGAGGCAACATGAGGCTTTTGTACTCCTAGGCTTTAGGACTGAGATGGAAATGCCCTACATGTAGAGTAAAAAAAGAAAGGAAAAGTAATTGGGCTGTGGGTCTTTAAGGCAGCCAGAGTCAAAGATATTCCTGAGGTAAGTTTCAGGCCAGCCTAGGGACTGGTAGTTTGGGGACCCATGGAGAGTTTAAAGGACAAGTATGAGTCGGCTTCGGCTTCGTGAAGACCAGAGGTGGCTGCTGCCCAGGGGAGTCCATCTGAGCTCTGAGTGTTGGGATTATCAGGTTTTGAACCCTTACCAACATTTCACTTTGAATTTGTCACAGTGTCTTATAAAGCCAGTATCTGAGGAAGCCCTTCTCAGCTCTGTGCTCTGTGTACTCCATCTACCAATCTGACTATAGGAGCTCTTAGTGAAAAAAAATAAACAGAAGGAGTATATGTGTAAATAGGTAATTTCTAAAAGGTCTAGAACTAATGAAAGAATCTCCATATTTTAAGTCCCTACCAATTGTCCAGCCTCCAGGCATTTAAGAAAGAAAGAAAGATGGAAGGAAGGGAGGAAGGAAGGAAGGAAGGAAGGAAGAAAGGAAAGAAGGAAGGAAGGAAGGAAGGAAGGAAGGTGGAAGGAGTCAAGCTAAGGCACAGCATCGAAAATATTAAATCATGTGAAATAAAGAAAATATCCTAAACTATTTCAGAATTTATACAATAAACAAACAAATGGATTGTATTAAAAAAATTGCTGTAGGGACGCCTGGGTGGCTCACTTGGTTGGACGACTGCCTTCGGCTCAGGTCATGATCCCGGAGGCCCGGGATCGAGTCCTGCATCGGGCTCCCAGCTCCACAGGGAGTCTGCTTCTCCCTCTGACCTTCTCCTCGCTCATGCTCTCTCACTGCCTCTCTCTCAGATAAATAAATAAAATCTTAAAAAAAAAATTGCTGTGGTATCTTTAGTCTCAACATCTGAAAGACAATGGAGTAATGTCTTATAAATTCCATTAATAGGCTATGTTACTCCCACTAAATCCCTGTGTGTGGGGGGACACACACAGACACACTTATTCTCCTTCCCTCCTCCCTCACCCACACATACTGGGAAGATAGTATAAAGGAAATAGGATTAGTATAAACTAAATATTCATCTGTCAAAAAATAACATCAATGCGATTTTTTAAATTGACAAATGTTTCTGCAGTATATTATAATTTTAAAAAATAGAGATAAATATGAAAAGGAACATAAGAAAGTAAATATAATAATAAATTTTGGGAACAACAGCACTGTGAAATAGTAGAGTATTTTTTTCTTATAAATTCATAATGCTGCTGATCCTTTAAAATTATACTTGTTACTGGGTGTCTAACTAAACATAGTAAATTCATTTTCCTAATGTAAACTGCTTGTATATGAAAATAAAATTATTTTTATACTGAAAAACATAAATTTCTTGGCTGATTTTTACAAAAAATAAAAATAAAATTATACTTGTGAATTATTTGATAAAAATAAATATTACATAAAATTATTACTTATCAAATATTTCAAATTACAATTTATAATTGAATTATTTACTGTCTGAATCCAAAACTTGACTCACTGCTTTGGATATATAATTATTAATATTATGATCCCTGTGCTTGAGGAGCTTAGAATTTGGGGAGAATGGCAACTAATCGCTGTATAACTAGTTACATTAAGAGTTTTCAATTATAACACCAAGGGGCCTATTCTGTTTGTAAAAAGAAAATCCTTGTTTATTTGCTATCATCTGGCATAGAGTAATGGGTGCTAATTCCCTTTTCTTCCCTTTTTAGTTGATTAAGTAATTTATTTTTGATTATTAAAAATGATGTTATGGTAGTTACAACTATAAAATTATAATAATGCTTACATGTTAGACTAAAGTAGGCTATAATTTCATAACTTTCAAAATAATCATTGATTTATTTTGTAGTATATTTCTGGATTTTTCAGAACCATCCTTATTTGTCTTTGTTTATATTTTTACACTTGCATTCATATAGAAGCACATATTATTTTCTGGTACAAATGTACCATACTAGACAATACCTTGCTGTTGGTTTTGTGTTTTATTTTCTATTCTTTGGTAAATTTTACTTATAAAGTTTAAAGCACTTATAATTTTATGACTCTACATATTATAGAGTAGTTCATTGAAAGCACTGTTTATTCATGACAAAATTCCCAGCCGATGAACACTTGCTTCCTTTAAATATTTTGCTATTATCAACAATATTGAAATGAACATTTTATAATTACTGCAAGTGCTTCTATGTGACACTATTTAAATGTAGAAATGCTTAATTATATTATGAATGTTTTAGATCTTGATATATAATTGCTAAATTGTTCTAAATGGTTATAGCATAATGCATATCCTCCAGAAATGAGATTGTTTTCTTTGCCAAACTCTGCCACAATTGTTCATAAATATGATCAGCTAAAATAATATATTTTAATTGTTTTAAATTAGCTTTAATTATTTAGTTAGGTTTGTATCTATATCTTTATCTACTATCGTATTTTTTAAATATAAATTGGCCACTTTTAAATCTAGTCATTCAATTTTTCTTAATTTGCTTGAGCTCTTTTTTCCTAGTAAAATTAGCATATTGTCTTTAAAATATTTTTCAATACATTAAATGTCTTTCAAATTTATTCATTGCATCTTTTGAAGTTTAAAAAATATTCATATATAATATTTTCCTTTATGTTTAAATGTTCAGAGTCAGGCAAATAAAAGCTTTCCACAATTCTAATTATGAAAATAACCTTGCATATTTTTTCTAGTACACTTTTTGTTTGTTTTCCTGTGGATTTTTGTTTGTTAGTTGTTTTGGTTATTAGCAGAGGTCTAAATTTCAATCAACATTCCCCAATTTAGAAATTGAAGGGATAAAAATAATGGTGCAAAGAATGGATCCAATTTTCCTTTCTCTCATATAGCAATATTATAAATCTAACTAATTTAAAATCCAATTTAAACTTTCTATGACACAGAGATCATTATTGGCTTATATCTCTTAAGAGTCCAGCGGTGGGTCGGATCTCAATCTAACCTTCATCTCAGAGTTCCAATGAACTTCATTCTCAGGGTTCAGACAACGCTATTAGAAAAGCCTTTTCTAAAATTTTTATCGCTTCAGTGTTTCATGTGTCTTGTTTTATTTCTAGTGCATTTTATAACTATAAAATGGTTATTACATTTTTATCAATTTGAAACCAAAGTTGCTAGCATCGTTTTGCTGTTGTGTCAGTTAATATTCATAGATTCCTGTTAAATATAAATACATTGAAAACATCAACTGTGGAGGAAACAGCCTGATAAAAATAGCATCCCAGTCATAAAAAGAGTGATACTCTCCATCTTCGCTAGACCACTGTCACCCTGGCTGGACCTGTCCTGGGGATGGGCCTTGATGGCAGGATTCCTGGCATCTCAATCCTGCTCATCTAAGATATCCAGTAATGTGGTTTTCTTTTTTGTTTTAGAATTAATCATATTCCAAAAAATACACAAAAACAAAGAAAAGAATATTTAAACACTGAACAGATATAAATACTGTTGATATTTTAGTTCAAAACCATCCAGTGTTTTGTATACATATTCTTTTTATCAGAAGCGAAGTCATCCACTACTCCTGTTTGTAACTAGATTGTTTCACAACATGTTTTATTTTCTCATGTCATTAAATAATTACATCCAAAAAAATAAAATAAAATTTACATGTTTTGGTTTTGTCTTGGCTTCATTTTAGACTTGTGTCAACCTGGCTAATGGATCTTAAGTTTACAGGCTCTAGTTCCAAATCCAAAGGAAAAGAAATGATTGTTTCTAGAGCTTGAACAAAAGTCCCAGGATTAATTCTCATTGATTCATATTGGTCTTAGCCAAAAAGCTAAATGAGTCTAAAGCTCATTCTCAAAGCAAACATGGTCTGGGTCATGAGATGTTGCTGAGTGGGCTTCTCCCCCTTAAACTGAATGCACTACCCCTCCAGCTTCATGAGAGTGAAATTGGGAGAAATTTTGAGTCATTTTATGGAGAAAAGAAAATGGATTTGAACAGCAAGAAAAATAATTATCCATTACTAGAAACTAATTATCCTTTCACCCTTTTAAAATGCAATGAACCATTTCTAACACTAATTTGAAATGACATTTAGCACAAAGACTAAATTTCTATGTGTTGGACTTCTTTCCTCAAGCTCAGAAAAGCTGTTCTCCTCGGTGGGAATGTTGTTGATCTGTTGGGCACCTTGATAATGACTAGATATGACTACATTGTTTGAATTGTAAATATCAACAAAACAGCCTTAAATAGAATGGATAATAGAGGATGTCAATGTCCTGCTCATATTCTTTAGCAGACACTGATCTTTTACATCTTGTCCTTTAAATATCATGTAACATCATGTCCCTTATAGGTCAATGGCTTCTAATGAAAACACCAACACCTCTTTGCCTGAGATCTCTTGCTATTTACAGAATTTTCAGTTCATGTATAAAGTTATCTGAAGGTGCCGAGATGCTAATGACCCAAGGAGCATTCCTCAAAAATCAGGGATTGGGGTTAGTAGATAAGTAATTCCAATGCCTTGCCTTAGAGTGGGACAAATCAGTCAGAATATACTCACTTTTTCAGAAATCCCTGGTGGTATTGAGTCTTTGTTGCCCATGACAGAATCTGCTCATTAACCGCCTGTATTGCCTTCCTTCACTTCTCTGTCTCACTTCTGCGCTATCCCATGAGAGCTTTCAAGGAATTACTTCCCAAATCAACCATGTGAACTCATATAATTATCAGCTTCTCTGAAAATCCAACCTAAAACTGTAGGATTTTACTTCTTCAGTCAAGATTGCACCACACAATTTGCTGCACAAACTTGGAAGTTTGCATAACCCATTTTATATAAAGCCCCATACTTGATGTTCAAATTTTATACTGGTCAGTGTTATTTGCTGAAGCATGAATTTATGTGTTAAGTGACTTCCCTTCCCCATGCAACAAATAATGACACTTTTGGACCCTCCTGGAGGAACAACTCCCATTTCCCTTCAGTTTTCCTTGAGCAGAATGTCAAAAGGGTACATACATAACTTGGAAGTTGATAAAGCAGCTCTTAATGCTGAAGTTTATAATTTCAGATGTGTGCAATACAAATGCCAACTGTCATGTAAAATACATTTGTCAGGGCTCCCATTTCTACCCCAAGCTTTTGGAAGCCCCGGTCCTTTTTTTTTTTTTTTTTTTTTTTATCTATTCTTGCACTGTAGCTCTCAAATCAATTGTTTTAACTACTGAAATTTAATTTAATTTATTTATTTATTAGAAGGGGAGGAGGGGGAAGGGTCAAGCGAGGGGAGAAGAATTTCAAGCAGGCACTTCCCAGGGTTTGATATCACAACCCTGAGATTAAGACCTGAGCCGAGATCAAGAGTCAGACGCTTAACCACTTGAGCTACCCAGGAGCTCCTGACTACTGAAATTTTAAAATTAATTTGAATACATGGTTGGTATGCGTGTATTCTTTTTCAACATTTTAGCAATTTTAAACATCTATCAGTTGATTTTAATCTTATTATAACAAAAGAAAGACTATAAAGGTTCTGATTGAAAATGTATTCATCTTACATAATACAGAATGATGAAAATCTTTACTTTAAATCTTTCTATCCAACCTCATGCTACAGTTTTTCTTTTGTTCAGATTTTGTTTCATGCTCTTAAACTACTTTCTTTGTGTATATCCTATATATGTTATTTCTTGCAAAGTATTTTAGATTTTGTTACTGTCATATATCATTTCCCTCATTTTCCTGTATCATTTCTCTATCACTTTCTAATAGGAAGGTATTTATATTAAACAATCTAGAGTATTACTCCTAGGACCCCTGGGTCTTCCTCTTCACATCACCAAGGAATTGATGTGGTGTCAAAGAAGAGAAATGTTGAAATTTTATTTCCAGCTTTACTCCTTTTTGTATAAAGGCACAGTTCCTATGATTACAGAGGAAGACTCCAGGGGTTTGAAGGTGCATGTGTACTTTCTTTTGGTTCATTCATTCCGTTTGTGAATTCACCCTTATAAGCATCTTAGCAGAGATCAAACCTAAATGAACATGTGCTCCACAATATTCTTATCAGTGAGTCAGCCGAAGAAAGGATTTTGAGCAGTGTGAGAGAAGCATTTGGTATCTGATTCTTACTGTGAACAGGATTCTCTCTATAGAAAAAAAAAAATGTCAGCTGTTGAAATGTCAGGTTGTTTTGATTATGATAAACACAGAGAGAAAACCATACAGCATCGAGTGACCAGGAGTTTAACAAGGTAAGGGCAGTCACCTCAGGTTCCATGCTATCCTGTTTCTTTAGCTGGTAGGAGGGATCTGCTGATAGGGGAGGCAGCATCTTACAGAACAAAATCAAGACTGCTACATTTCAGAGCACTGTCCCAGACCAGGGAATTTTTATCACTTATCACTCTGGGATGAGCACATAAGATACTTGTCCACATATAACCAAATGTTATATGTTCAAACCAGTTTAAACCAGTTCAAAATCTGATACTGAAGTAGCTATGGAAAGCTCCATCAACCCTTTGTTAACTACTTTGGAGATTGGTTAGGATATAAATTCTAGTGATGGTCTATCTTATTCCTTGAAATAAAAGGTTCTTTGATCCATTAGATTACTTCCCATATAGTATTACTGAATATAGTCTGATTTTTTATAAGACACTTTACTGCAAGGAAGGTCATATTTCTAAATAAAACTGAATGACTTGAGTGTCTTTCAGGTGGCTAAAAATCAAATTTTTGGTGATTTTAAGGGCCTCCTTATTCTCCTTTGATACCTATAACCTTGCATTAAATATATAATATTTACTATTTCACACACATAAAGCCACAAGCCCCATTCCATGTGAGCTTGGACTAGCTGCATACAGGTACAGCCTGAGGGTAGTTTATCTCAATCCCAGGTCTTGTGATTGGACTGTCTGTCTCTCTCATCCCTAGGTTTCTGAGTTAACATCTTCTATGGAGATAGATTTGCCTTCCCTGAATGTGCTATTTCTGCCAGCTTCTCTATTTTTTGCTCTCCTAGGTCACACAGCAGCCTAATGTATTGACAATAGAACCATACACAACACTGCCTCCTACCAGAGCAAGATATGTTTTTACAGCAAAGTCTCCTTTGATAGAATGGATGCATGGCCATTGGATCTGTTAGCTTTTCTTATATATTCCAAAACCCAGATGCAGCTAATCTAGTAGAACATGAGGTCCAGGATGAGAGCTTCCTCTTCAAGGGAATGCGATAAAGTTTTCGTTAAATGTGAAGCCACAAATAACACCTAGTTGTGTTAAGATTTTTAATGCTAATAATCCAGTAGGCACAGAAAAAAAGTTACTATATTGGCAAGAATAATTGAACCCTGATTTCCATCAAGTGTCAGGATTGCTGATAGACAGGAGGAGCATGGAAAATGACATTCTAAAACAGAGGACTAAGTGGCAAATGTATAATTAAAGCAATCACTGCTTGAGAGGGATACAGAATACAAGAACTCAGATCCCTTGGTGATAAGACAAACAACACAGACAGTTGGAATGCTGGGTGAGGGTGTAAACAAATACAAATGAATGATGGAAAAGAGAGGTAAATATCTTTGCAAACAAATACAACAATGAAAATTTGTTCCCATATTCGACTTACTGTAGATATTTTCAGAGACTGACATGGACCTTCCCTTTTGCAGCAATTCTGTGATAAATGAGACTTCATAGAGCATAGGGTGTATCTGAGTTACATCAGAGTAATTGATATGGAACCTGTCTTGTGAGCTATTTAAGATGCTCTTGGACATGCAGTTTTCTTTCTTCAGCTGCTGCTCCTGTGACCAGCGATATGACCCATGTTGCAAAGCTTCTTTTGCTTCCACCCTGGGACTTTGCTGTTGATATTAAAAGGCAGATCTTGTATTATATCCATTAACGATGTCTACACCTCATGAGGACAACGTTGACCAATGGTGTATAATTTTTAGTTTTATTTTCCTGAGAGTCAGTCCTGAGATGCATTTTAGATAGTTCTTCAGTTCTTTAGAATGAACAAGCAATTATTGTCCAACTTCATTGTGTATCTTTTTACTGGCTCCCTCCATTCCTGTACCACATGTCTTCCTCACTCTTGCTCTGTGGATCACATTTTACAATAAAGTTCTTACAGTCTGTGCTTTCTTGGGGAATCAGGCTCCTGCAGACTCCAATGCATACCCCATGTGAGTGACTTTTAGGGTTGTGCATTGTTCTCCAGTCCATGAAAGGTAGTACTAAACTGCTCGTTGCTTGGGTCTATGTGTTGTATAAGGGATTAGGTGATTTTACAGCTCAAGGAATATGATTCCTCCACATGCCACTCTTAGAACCAGCATTTTTGTTACAATTTTCAGGGTGCTTGATGGCAAATCACCAGCAATCACAGCCTTTACCTCAGCTTTCAGGCCAGTATCCTCTGTGGTAATATGATACATTTTCCCCCACTCATCACCTTGTCTAGGAGGATTCAGCATTTTCTGAGATCTGGCCACTTGCTTTCCTTCAGTTCTTGACAGCACTCAAGGATAACTTTGCACAATTGCCATGAACATAGTGCTTAAATATGTAAGAACTTTCCAGTCTCTCTAGGGATAAAAGTCAAATTTTCCGAGACTTCAAGCTTTAGCTAATTTTATTCTCCCCTAAAGATCTTAACCTGCAGAAATAAGGCAGCTAATTTCTCATCTTCACAAAGTTTGGGGGTAAAACAGTATTTATTTACTTTTGGTGAGGGAAAAAATATCAGACTTTGAAATTAAATATATGATTTTATATCTATTTCTTTCTTAAGTGTATGTCTCTGGGCAAGAATGAATCTTAGTTTTCTCATCTTTAATTCAGAAATAATAATATCTACAATATAGGATTGATGTGAAGACAACACATAGTAATATTTGTGATAAAAAATTTGTTGATAATTTAGAGAAATGTAAGAAGTTTTCATTATTATGGTTATATAATATTCATGTTGATAGGGTTGGCGCTATCCAAATTTTTTTTCAAAAAAAGAATTCTATATATTAAATAGAAATGTATTTTAATATAACACAATAACAGGGTCTATCTCTGACTCACCTAAAATGACAACAAATGTGCATCCACATCTCACCGAACAAGGACCAAAAGAAAGAAGTGAAAGAGTTGAAAGAGTTAGGAGTGATTTTTCTACGTCATGTGAAGATCATCTAAAGTATCAACAACATTTATTATACTATGTGGCATTAGTATGTAGTTCTACAATGCCAACATAAAAGGAAAATAGACATGTATTAAAACATGAAAAATAGAAGTATTTTTCTCTATATTAAAAATCATTCTTTTTCCTATCTTTTTAGATTTTAATATTTACTCTTAGCTTTACTTATCTATAAAATGGGAATGAAACCATTTACCTCAGAAGGATTGATTTCTTCTAAATTATTTCTCCCATGTGGAAATGTGATACATGTTCAAGGAATGTTTACTGAAGGAATTTGTAGTGAAATGTTTAAAGACTATAAAGTATTAAGAAAATGAAAAATATAATTATCTTTTAATGTATTGCAATAATCCTTAATGTATTGTCCATGATCTAGAATCTTAAGTGGGATTATTAAATAATTGGACCATATAAAATGAACTTAAAACATTATTTTTTTTACTTCCACATTTATTTCTTTGATATATGACATTTTTATTATGTTTGATTGATAAGGAGGATACAGGAACAACAATGGTAGAATGGATTCATCTCATTTCATTACTACCCACTCCCGAACCCCTCACTACTTGAATGTAGATTTTCATTCTTATTTTCTTTAATAGCTTTAAGGGTAATCCAGATATTCATGGATTAGAAATGAAGTGGAGTGCACTTTTGAACTCCTTGAAAGTGTCTAGAATTCCAAATGATTTGTAGATTGTAGATAGAAAAGCTTGAAAAGCAACTTTCAGCACCAGTTAGGAAAGGCAGAATATGCCTGTTTATTGTCAACTGCATAATTAATTTGACTTTTATTTACAATGTTCAAACCACTATAGAGAAAAAAGAAGCAGATTTTTGAAAAACACATGCTATGTTCATTGAATGTCACCATTTTGCATGGTTTAAATAGATTATCTTTTCTCTTTTATCAATATTTTTTAAAAAGGCAAGCAGACTTTCTACAAAAGAAATTGCACATTGCATAGATAACCATGAAAGTTAAAAAGATTATTTTTCCCTGAAAGTGTACATTACATACTGGAATATTTGGAAATAAAATAAAATAAAATAAAGGATATATTACATCTGGGTTATTTGGAAATAAAATAGTCATATATAATTTTTTAAAAGATTTTATTTATTTATTTGACAGACAGAGATCACAAGTAGGCAGAGAGGCAGGTGGGGGGTGGGGGGGAAGCAGGCTCCCTGCCAAGCAGAGAGCCCGATGCGGGGTTCGATCCCAGGACCCTGGGATCATGACCTGAGCGGAAAGCAGAGGCTTTAACCCACTGAGCCACCCAGGCGCTCCTCAAATATAATTTTAAAAAATAAAGTTGCTATGTGTCCAACATTAATGATTTTAGCTCTCTTTTGATATCACAGTCCACTAGCAAAAAAAAAAAATTACTTTGAAAATTTATCAAACTTATAGAAAAGATTCAAGAATAGTACAGATGACTCCCATATACCCTTTATCTGGATTTATCAGTTGTTATCATTCTGTTACATGTATTCCTTTTATCTGTTCTGAACACACACCCATACACATGCACAAACACACATACACTACCATTATTATTCCTTATGAACCATGTGAGAATGTGTTGCCATGATCAAAATTTTAGCAAAAATATTTCTCTTTGCATGAAAATTTGATCTTTGATGAAACTCCTTAGCTTTGTTCCTCTGGTTACCTGATAAATGTTGAAATGTCAATAATGTTACTTGATGCTCATGGCAAAGAATGCTTTTGAATTGATACACTGCATGAATCCTTGATAGTAAACCATATCTCAGGCTTCCTGAATATGTTGACTCTTATGACTGGCACATCCTTTCCAGGGACCCTGGAATCACTGCTAATCGAGTTTTTATTAGAGATATCGGGCCTGCGGAGCTTGGTGCTTTTAGGTTAGATCAGCTCCTGCAACCTCCTGATTTGGAGTATGTCTCAGCCTTTGCAATGTTGGACTACAGCGAGGACTCCTGGAGAAAAAGCAATGTCTGACTCCCCTTCTGGCAGCCTGTGATTCCCATCCTGTGGCTTCTGATTACAGGGATGCCAACTGAGGCCTGTGAGACTATTGCGAGTCTGATTAGTTGAGTCTAAAAAGAGCTTTGGGTTACACATGTCATGCCCCTTGTTCCTTAAATGTTTCAGTGTGTATTTCCTACAGACAAATAAATTATTTTACATAACTACAGTATACTAAACAATTCAGGAAATTTTAAAGTGCTACAACAGTTTGATCTAATTTATAGTTTACATTTCAATTTTTTCTATTATCTCAAATATATCCCTTTTATAAATTTTTCTCCTTGAGTACAGGGTCCAGTTCAGAATCATGTGTTGCATCTGGGTGCCATCCTTATTTATTTTTCTTTTACCTGGAACAGTAACAATTATTTTTTGGTCTTTCACACCATTGATGCTTTTGAAGAAAGCAAACCAGTTCTGTTATAGAATGTTCTTTAGGTTGGGATTGTCTGATTCCTCCCCAGGGTTAGGTTCAGTTTAAATATCCTCAACCAGAAAATTATAAA